>NJRQ01000018.1:1068000-1122189 GCA_003063805.1 Aphaenogaster ashmeadi
AAATAAGAACAAGCGCGCTTTTCGACAAATTCTCAAGCCGCCTTGTTGTAATATATTTTCGCGTTATACAAAGACAGCGAGCAGTCGCGCCCAGATCCAATACGCTTCGAAAGTGCCCTATATTATTTCTGTCAAAGGAAAACAGACTTTCGTACCGTTCGGAAGTATCGTGACCAATTGCACGATTCTCATAGTTCTTCTTTCCCTTCAATTTCAGCATTTCATCCAAACGTTGTAAGAGCCGCCTCGAATCTAAAAGTACGTCGGATCGACCGCAGTTTGTCGCTCGGTACGGCGCGGCGTCAAATTTATGGAAGCCGTCCGTGCTCGTGGATTTATGAGAATCCAATGCCTTAATTGGAAAATTATAGGACAAGGTCTGGATACCGACCGTTCAGACTATAGCTTGTTATAATCTGATTTTATATTTTCCAACAACTATGTTTGAATATTTTTTTCACTGATAACAAAGATTGGCTTTTCACGAGCAAGCCAGAAAAACAAATAATGCTACATGTTGTTCACGTATACATCAAATCCGCTTTTCATATTCTCTCTTTTAATCTTTAATTCTGTTAGTTTTATCTTTGTGGCGTTAAACACATTGTAAGGTAGAGCGATTATTTGTTTCACAATACAGATTACAAGATTGTTTTCACATTTCGGTATTATATGAATATTATAAAATTTTGTAATTTACCTAACGTGCTGGCAGTGCATAGGAAATATATCTGGTGAACCAAAATGGAGGCCACCACGGCCGAAAGACGATTCAACATCGTAGTCGATCCTCAACTCATTTCTATTCCCAAAGTCGGTACGCGGCAGCACTATTGTTTATCTGCAAACACAAAAAACAAACATTCATTTAATTTGCAATCCTTATTCTAGCAAAAGAGTTTAGTATTATAAAACAAGTAAATAATTAATGCGCGCAGCAACTTTATTTTAGCTAAATTAATTATCAATACCAATATTGTGGATACAAAAACACCAGCGCATAAAACGATAATCGATCAATGTGTTGTAATTAGTAAGAGACAAAAAGAGCAAAATCGTCAAACAACATTAAATATCGACTTGCTTGAACATCAAATCCTATCAAATCAAACGATTCCCTGCGGATACCTCAAGTCAACTTCCTATTTTCTCTAAAGCTTCTGCTTTACTCGAGTTTGCTATACACAAAACATTTCGCAATAGAGAAATCAGTGGCATATATATTCAGCGTATACGCCGGAGAATCGCATCTTTTCGAATAAGCTACAATATGAAATCCCAGATATACCGCGCAAAATTGAAATTTCAGAAAAGCCACAGTGATAATTTAAGTGGAACATATGTAAATTTTTAATTGCGCCTGTAAATACGAATGTCGGGCAAATTTGAAAAATCAACGTGGTCACTTTAAATAGAGAATTTCACGAAAACCAGGACGTTGGACAAAATCCTAAGCTAATTTAATCCGAAGATATACGCCGTAAATTATACATTTGTGCATTTATTATTTATAACATCATAAATGCATCGCATAAATTACATTATTTACATTTTCCTGTTAATTCGCAACATTTTACTTTAAAAAGAGCACTCTGATATAATCTAGAATCGCGTTATTATGTTATGTGTGAACATTACCATACATTAAAATATCGTAATACATGTTTGTATTTCTTATTATATATAAATAATACGTGTACAGCCTTATTAAACTCGATTACTTGAAAAATCGTGTCAATAGTACACTCCCGCGCGTAAATTTACTAACAAGAAGTTATCCCTACGATGCGATCTTTTCAAATACATCGTGATCGAGTTACGCTGGAGAAGCTCGAGCCCGTTCAATGAGGGGAGCAAGATCGCCATGCCCGACGGCTATGAAGACGCGCGGATCCCGAGCACGAAGTGAATCAACCGGTCGCTCGAAGTCAAACAGAAGATTGTTACCGCGAAATTCCGCGTGATTCAATTTGGCCGGAAGTTCGGGGGTGGAAAACACGGTTGCACGGCTCGACAGTTCCGTGCGAGAGCGAGGGAACCCCGGTTTGCTCTAACGAATCTATCGACAAGTTTGGGATTTCTGCAAGCCCCGCGGCAGCTCTTTCACCGGCTGTCACTTTCCACGTGCAGCGTATCCTCTGATTCGCCGCACGCTGGAAAAGGAGCGACAGGGGTTTTCATGCCCTACGATCCTGGCCACGCTCGCGGAACTAAGAAAGGACAAGCAATTTTCAGTTTTCCTAAAACCGGGTAACCGAGGATCTGTCGCTTATTCGCGAGTTTCAAATTATTTCACCATCTGGCGCAGGTGCCGGCACCGGTAACGAGTTGCGGCGCTGCGACGCCCGCGCCGGCGAATAAAAGTCTCCCGTATCTAACTGTTCGTCGTTGTTTGAACTAGACAAACTACGAACTACGTACGCGAATCAACGGTACGAAAAGCGAGTCGGAGGGACGGCTGTGGGAGATTCGGTGGCCGGAAAAATGAAGGTAAACGCTGTCGCGTCGCTGAAAAACGGGTTAGCCGCGTCAGCGAACGGCCGGATGGGAGATATTTTTGGTAATTCAACTATTTTGCTAACATAAAAACGTTTATTTTCGTCACGCGCTTATTCTTCCCTCGGTTATCGATAAGCCCCGAAAAAGCGCATTTTCTTTCTACGTCGGTGGCAATAATGGGTAAGCGTAGGCGCGTTACTCGAAAAGCCGATCGCGGTCGATTCGATCCCGATACCGAGGCTTGTCCAGAGGGTTCTTGTCCGCAAACCGATAAACAAATCCACGCCTAGGCTGCGAGGTTTGCACAAATAGTATGGTGTGACGCGTACTTTATGGTTGTGTAGAACATGCCCTCGGTACGTTGTAACGTACTTGTTCCGCGCGCTTGTTACCGGTAACTAATGTTCTACCCGCCCATTCGATAGCGCGATCCGGCCGATTGGCAGGGGGAAGACCGCTGGACCAGAAAGAGATCGAGCGATTGAGCAAATTACGACACGTAGATTGCGAGCACCAACGGGAGGTAGAAACGATCAGTATACTATCGCAGCATCGGCAGACAAAATGAACGAAGCACGAGGATCAAATTTTCTCGTTTTGCAATCGGCAACTGAACGAACGTGCAATCGAGACGATCACCAGACGATCAAACGGACTACCCGAAAAACACGTTGTAAATACATCGAATCCTTTTTCTCCGTATTCAGAAGTTCCTTTTGCTCGCGCTGATATATATTTTCGTATCACGATACGGAAACGCCAAAACATAAAACTACGGGAATTTCGATAACAGCCAATGCAGTGATAAGTTTTCCATCGCGTTAAGAGAATATTTCATCATGTTTGATTTTCTTTCTCTTGGGTAACATTCTTGCTGCAATATTCTGTTCTTGCGTTGATTACAATGAAGATATATAACTTTCGTACTTGCGTCACACACACACACGCACACACACACACATATCACAATGTTACAATTTAATTCTATTAGGGCTCGGAACTTTATTAAGGGATGCAAGTGATCAATCGATCGCGAGAATTACCTGATAACATCGATGTTATGAGGTAAGTTAGGAAACAAGAGTTCGAGAGCTTCCTTAGATCATCCTAAACTAGTAGAGTAACCAACCTCCTGCGTTTAAATTTTGCAATGCAATTTGTATACGCAATATATACGCAACATTCCTTTGAAAATATAAAATAACGATTACTTTATACGTTGACATGTGTATTAAAAAAATGGCAAATCGAAAATATCCAGAAAAATTGTGCGCGATATCTATGTAACCACCGCTTCTCAGTGACTGTTCCTTTATCGTTACTCTGCCATATACGCGAGGCAATCGATTTTGGCAATACGATGTTCCGCAATCACAACTTCAGCCAATGTTTGCTCAATAAACCTCGCAAAAGCCGACGAACCAACTAGCCCGTTGGCCCTCAATGTGCAGGTTATTAATCATGAGAGCTATAGCGGCGCGATTTAAACTGATATGTTTAGACGAAAAAAAAGTTTAGACTGTATTCTTAAAGTACAAAACGTAAAAAGAATAGAACAGTATATTATTTTGTTAAAATCGCTGCTCAGCATTTCCAGTACACATCATATCTCGAATGCAGAAATGAATTTCTCTTTGAAGTTGAATTTTATCTCATTAATATCGTAGTTCATTTCCACTTATTTTATTCGCAATCAGGAATTACATTCTTGTATCGCAATAAGTTCCGATGAAGAAAAGAAAATGAGGAAAGGGCGTGTCGGATCGATAGAGAGTTTGAAGGGAGATCGGGTCCGAATAAAAATTGCACCAGGTCACGACGCGTTGTTTGTCGATGACGCTTTGATGTCCGAATGACAACGATCAAGTAGCTGCGGCTACAATGACCACGCTATGATAAAGGTGCAACAGTTGCGTGTCGTGGTTGGACAACAAGGCCGTGTTTGTAGAACGCAACCACACTCGTGTGCCAACGAAGGCATAACAGACTGCGTAAATTTGCGTAAAAACTCTTCGTGAGAGAGAAACGCTGAGAGAAATTTTTATCTTACGCGCACGGGGCTTCGCGTATCGCTCGAGAAATAGTGACAGCTACAATTTGATTGCATTTAAACGTATTGATACGACTTTACTTCCCCGTTGGTTGGATGCTCATAAGAATTTATAGCGGCACTTTCCTTTGCGAACTTTTACAATGATCGTTCCTAACGCGACTTTGACGATACATTACAGTATACGATAACGCGTAACAGTAGAATCAGCAAAATGCGCAACGCATGTACTACGCGCTATCGCAATAGCCTACCGCTGGTCGCATTGCAAAAGCGGTCTTTTCTCCATTTGGCTGCCGACCATCGCGTTTTGAATACACAAACTGCGCTCTAGCTCGACAAATGTCCGTTATACCATAGAGGCATCCTAACGACAGTTTGATGGAACAAAGTAAAATTTTTATATCCTCTTCGCCAGTTACATTTGTCCCACATTAAAATTTTATTAAGATAACTGTACTGTGTGTGTAACGAAATGATAATCTATATTGTAAGCTATGCTCTCGGACTTTCCGCAGGGATAACTGATCCGCACAGTCATTTGAGCTTAGCAAACCCACGGATCCGAGCTCAACACACTGTGGACACTCGTGTACATGTACACATCACATATGCATGCACGCACACGTGCATTTGTAAGTGATAGTGAAGTAAGTTGCAGAAAAGTAGGAAAGATAACTTAAAAAGAGAAGAATAATTAAAGTCTAGATGTACTAAAAAACTTTATTAAGTTGGAAAACTACAAAAACTTGTGGAAAAAGAACGCTCTCGGTACGGATGTTTTAATGGAAATTTACGAGGGTACCATCCTGAAATTTGTCAATTTAGAGCGCAGTTTATTACACGGAAAGAATGATTTTGTTGAAATATTTAAAAATTTGGCCAGATACAGATCTGAAAATAATTTCGTTGGGTCATCAAAATAATTATGTAGGACGTATATTAATAGTTGCTAGAATATCAAAACTTTTTGCAGCATTATCATCATGTTTGAGTGTCCTACACAGTTACTTTTAATGGTCTAACAAAATTATTTGCAGATCTGTAGCTGGTTAAATTTTTAGATATTTCAGCAAAACCGTTCTTTCCGTGTACGTGTACAAAGGCGCAACTAAATAGTGGCCTAAGCTCTTCGAATGGAGAAGCTAGCTTAAATTCATCAAACGCGCCATTGAACCGGCAGCAGCTCAGCAAGAAGCTTCAACAACCATTTCCCGCACTCCTCTAACACCAAAGTGGAATTGTCAATTCATACAATTCCATTGATGCGTTCACGTGCGCACGTCCCGCCAGCGCCCCTTTAGCACCCATGTGTTAACGACCACGATAACAATTACCGTTTCGATTATCTCAGCCGCGTTATCTCTCGATATAGGTCAACGATCCGCTTTGCGATGAAAGAATCAGAATTTGTAAAATGATGCCGCTGCACTGTCGACTCCCCGTTGTTGCTCACACGTAACGGTTAATGTCGTATCCCTTTAATTAGCGAAAATTAGTTAATCGCGTCTCGCTGCGTCTCTTGGAAAATTTCGCATGTATAACTCGGAAACTCGCACCGAAAGTTCGATTCATCGGTTGTTCCTTTGAGGCAGCGCGTCTACAAGGCCTGTTATTATGCACCTGCATCCCTAATACGCGGTCTCGCCCTATGCACAATGCGTCAGCCACGGGTAAACTATACCGGAACATGTGGATACATATATATACATCCGTGTATATATGCGTTCTGCGTACGTACATACGTCTGCACGTATAGATACGTACACTTACGTGTTTGTATTCACGCTCGCCTCTATTAAACTGATGCGCGTGTCGTTCAATTCGTACTTGCGATTACCAGGCTGATCCGCATCGCGTGTTTGCGATAGAAATGGAGAGACATTCGCGTCAGCCTGCAATCGTTTACACATATTCAGGGACACTGAACCGTCCGATGTCGCGGAAATTTTACGCGGCGCGTTCCGCAACGTCGCCCGCGTACGGTACGCGTGTTGATTCTCATGATCGGTTCGGATCCAACTTAATGCAATGATAAATGCGGTCTACTCCATGCTCACTCTTTTCCTCTGGATTTGTTAAACAGTTTTTGAAGGGAAAGAAGGCCATATTTTTTAAAAGGAAAATTTTATTGGTCGCTGGCAACACGAAAATACTTGTCAAAGAGAAAATTATATCGCTGTGCTGGATCTGTACGGAGCAGCGAATGTTGTTACCCGATTATCGGCTTGTGTGACTGTAATTTTCGACATTTAATGTTCATAAACGTTATCCATGCAAAATCGGCCGATACAAATGCCAAATAAATATTCTCGACAGTCACGGCAAATGTACGAAAGCCGTTAATTCGATATAGGCTACAATATAATTCGTTAATTATGCACAAATATAAAATGCAATATATCTCCTATATACGGTGCTTTCTTTCAGTTTCATTCGCGTTATTTCTCTTTTCCATCAGCGAGTGTTTTTTCTCGTAAATGTACCGGCCAATTGCACGTAGGTCTGTCTCGACAAGCTTCGAGAGAAAATAGATGTATACGGTATCTCTTTGTATCGACAATGCGATGCGACTCTGCCGTTCTCATTTCCATGATGCTGCAACGGAATTGATCAGAATATACGTGCATCGGGAAATATACCATTGTAAGACCACCTTCCAAGATAATACAGTCGTTATATAGTTCTTCTTTTCTTTCCATTCTTGCGGTGTATATCGTATAGTATACGCTGCAAACTATTCTAATAATGCAGCATACGCTGCATAGAATAGGTATATATAATCACTGTTTATATCGCTTTCAAACGGTTGAACCAACGAAGAAAGCGTGTAATTACAAGGAGTCATTATTCGAAATAAGGAAGATTGTAGCTGTACGCGTATGGCATTCATAGACGCGGACGTTTGAATAGAATGACCACCGTCCGATTACCGTACGTTCATTAACGTAACGAAGAAGAGAATATAGGTATGCACGTTGTTTCGCGAGGAATTACGTAATCGCCACCGAGTTTCCGAATTCTAGAACTCCCTGTATCCAGTCCTTGATACCGAGTTTCGACTTAGCCGAGCATTTCCCGGATACTAATGCGATTTCGCATTACGTGTGTAATGGAAGAACCCATTAAGTGATGTGTGCCGCACCGCTCGAGACTACATGTGATTTTCTCCGATAGAGTATCTTTGACATCGAGATATTCGCGAGCTATTTGCGGATTATTATCCTCGCGTACGTGTCGTGTAAATTGCGCGAACGATTAATGTCCGATGTAAATCGAGAAAAACGGAAACTCGCGCTCAAAAGTATGCAGATACGGCCCGTAAATTCGTCTCCCAGAAATATTGTTTGGTACATAGACAGCATGACTAATGCACACCAGTAGAGGATCAATAATTTCATTATGTATTCAACGTCGATACATGCTGGCAATAAATCGCTTCCCGCCGAACTACGGTGAATCTGTAAATCTTGTCCAGGCTTCCATATTCTCTAAGCGTGCAACGCAAAAAGTCACGTCAACAAACAAGTGGAATCAGAAGGCATTACATTGCCATATTTTCTTGTCGTATCATGGAATTCGCCAATTAATCATCCTACTGTCCCGAACGGCTCGCGATAGCTGCTCGCAGCGATAACGAACGAATGGGATGAGTAATCATTTTTCTACACGACGTGCACCTAGGGATGCTTAAATTTAATAGGTTATCGACATTTTTACTGATTCGGCAGCAACAAGTGCCGATATTACTCCGAAACTGTCGATACTTTGCCGTATCTCGCTTGTAATAAAGTAAGAACATACAATAATGACAAATTAATAAAAACTCGTAGAAAACGGAGTCTTTTATAATTAACATCCCATACGATCTTGCTAACATTTTTATTCTATATGTAATACTCTGTGCACTTTATATATTATCATAATACTACCTATTGAGTATAAATACCTAGCCAATATTGAAAATAAAATGTAATTGGAACAAAAATAGCCGAAGAATAATATAGAAACCATGTTATTAATACTTCGATATTATCGGAATATATATCATAATTATCCGTGCACCGCGTTGATACAAGACATGTAGCATTCAATATAATATTCAATGAGGGCGGAAAAAGTGCACGAAGACATGCCTTTGTAAATGTTATATGTGGATGTGTCATCCAGCATTCGATATCGTTCAATAAGTGGCTGGAAAAGAGATCTGCCGTATCGCAAAACCACGCGATACGCGACGACGAACGATACAGGGCGCAGATATTTCTCGCAACTCTACAAATACAAGATTATATCCGATCCTCGTGCACGTTAACATCAGATAAAATTTGTACGAAGCGCGCTTTGCCAATATTTGCAATTGTCAAAATCATAAACAAGCGCAAATGCCGAATGAGATATCAGTGACGTATAATCTTCGATGAAAATAATCCAAAATCATAACAATTTCGCGAAGTAATACAAGAAAAAATATTTCCACATGTTAGTAATTTTGAATATACATATATATTTTTTCCTTATATATATGTATTGTATATATATACATATATAAACGGAAAAAATAAAAATATATTTCCTTTTTCATTTTTTATTTCTTCTTACCTAATTTTGAGCATTATGACAGATGTGATAATAAATTATTGCACGTAAATCAATGTCTCTCAGTAGTAGTTATTACATGAAATGATGAGTTTCTCTTCTAGCGATTTCGTCATCTGTAACGAAACTCTGCGCAGTAGGAGACTAGCTTAATTAAAGTTCGATAGTACGGCAAACAGGAAAGTCAACTACGGCACTGCTACTTCCTTGCGCGGGAGAAATAGGGCAAAACCATAAGTGACAGCGAATTGGCCTTCGGCAATGTTTTCGAAACTATATAACTACTGCCGATATTTTAAGCTCGGATAACTCTCTACGTTAATTTATCGTATCATTATGCGCTCATTATGTGCGTGGCATGAAGAGATAAGAGTGTCGTCTACATCGCACTTATCTGCATGAACAAAAATAAATTATTTATAGTGTCATTCTTTGCAAAAATCAATCCTTTTGCGCGTCCTAACGATCCCCATTAGGTATTATTCAGAGATAAGGGCAAAATGTCCGTTTAATTTTCTAGCAGAGAACATTCGTGCGAGCGGCGACCAGTAATATCCAAAAGATCACCTAACGAATGACAAAAAGTGAACGTCGTTAACGTTATTAGTAAGATGTAACTTAGAAATTTAAGTTTCATAATTACACGGTAATGACATCGTGTTATCGACCGGCTGCACGTTGTCGGCGATCTCCTTTAGTTTATAGAGTTAAGTTCTGAGGAGACCGATATCCCCCTTTCGCTTCCCCCCCCCCACACACATATATGTATACACTACACACGGATAAACATGTACGCTTGAGTTTTTACGAAAAATTTACGTTTAAATTTATGTTTATATCGCACTATTTTTATGACAATGTAAATGTCAGGCAATGGCACTTAACTCGTAAGGTGCATCGAATCTCGTAACTGTAAATAGCCGCATCCCGTTGTTACGAGAGATACTTTATTTTACTGGTTTGGTCAAATGTTCACTTAAGAACGCTGCGTGTATACGATCTTGTTTTTAAAACAAGTACAATTGCATTAGTTCATAAAAATAAGAATATAAATTATGGAGTATCTGTGGAATATCTTATCGAATATCTGTCGAGAATTTCTCGAATATCTGTCGAATATCTTATGACAAAAAGGTAGAACTGTGCCGTATTGTCTTGTATTATAACAAGCTCGTTGGTCAAACAGCGAACGCTCATTGCTTTCGTTCCCATCGGAACATGCAGGGCGGAAGAAGAACTAGGCTAACAAAAAGAAAAAAGGGCAGTTATAGATACGGAATGAGGGATGCAGCAACGCGAATCACAACGGCAAGAGAAGGAGACGGAGATAGACAAAAAGCGGGAGGGAGGAGGGGGGCGAAAGAGTTATGCCTCCGGTATAGATTAGGAATATTTATGGACCAGTAAATCAGATATATCGCGTCCTCTCTTCCGCGTGTCCTCACGCGACGCGAATTCTTCCAAAGTAAGTACTTGCCCGAGAATTTTTTTTCGAATCCATCACGGACCAGATGACAGGAAAAGATTTAGAAAGGCGTTAATGATAATAAAATGGCTAATAAAAACTAATGCAGCTGGGAGTAGCCGGTAAAACGAGTCACGGCGCGCATCAGAGATCCTATCTTGTAAAATGTCTACGTTCTCTTGAAGCAAGATTTTAATTACGCGCGCAACATCGCGTCCTATCTTCTTTTCTTTTTGCTCGACATTCGACTCGCTCTCCTCAGGAAAGTTCTCTCGCTCCCTTGCGCGCGCGCGCGCGTCCTTCTCTCGACTGCAGATTCCTATTTCACAGATAACTTCCATAACGTCACGCGCTATCGTGCCCTTTCTCTCACTTTACCTCGCCCCGCTGTCGCCGAGAGAAGAAAGCGAAGGAATAAAGTCGAGATAGGGTGGAAAAAATAAACGCGAGAAAAGCGCGGGGACAAGGAAGGCGATGGCGCGAGAGAAGAACCATGGAAGAAAAGAAATTTCCGTGGCAGGCGGACGAGCAGGTTGACGAGGGACGAAGCGGCAGAGATACGAGCGACGAAGAACACGGGGGAGAAACGAACGGGAGGGGCGGCCCGCTTATTATGTAAAGAGGACGTAGCTTTTTTCTCGCGCGTTTCCGTTCGCTTTATTCCCCATTCAAAAGCTCTTTGAATTAATACTGCATTACGCGATAACGCGCGAGCCGACCAGTAACATTCGGCTTATTGCACTCGCGTTTTGCGAAATGCACGCTAATAAAGGCGCGCTAATTCGTGCACGCGTTGCGCGTTAAAGTTAACGCGCGCATTCTGGGTCCGACGATGATACCGGCTCGCAAGGAAAGCCTATACATTTTTTCCCTTTCGATTTGTGCAAAAATTGATTTGCGAGCCTCGGCTATGTGCAAAAATAATTTTAGAAACATTTAATTTGTACGCCATTTCACCAAACTAACTCATTTTGTGCCTAGATACGTTAAAAAAAAAGAGTGACGACAAAGGGAAGTTTAAAGCTTAGTTAGTTGCCGGAAACGAGAGCGTTTGGCAGTAGCACATCGAAACACGCACACGCACACACACGCACAAAAACATACACACACTTACGCACACAACTCTTTAAACAATATCCACGCTTGCGGCGAAATCGTATTATCTGCGTGCGTGCAACGAAAAGGCAAAACAACGCGGTAGCAATGGCAGGTAAATACAGACGATATCCTCATGTGAACTGCCCAGAATTTGAGTACAACGTGCAACTGAAATTTAATCCACAAGCTTTTTACTCTAAAAGTCATATCCGTATGCCAATGTGTAATCCACTACAGGTTCGGTACCGCCAACGAGAACATCGCGCGAGTACGAATAGACGTACCCTCGATTTCTCCGTGACTGTTTTGGAACACTGCTGTTAAGAACGATCGGAGAAAATTGATGCCGTGAAACGAGAAGACACGAAACGTCGTTCTCATTCTGTTAAAAACGGAGGAGGAGAAGGAATATATATGGATACACCCGGCGAGTAATATTAGACAAGACCCTCACGCATCCACTGACCGATGGACAGATATGTCTTGCGAAGGATCTAGTGCGAAACTAACGCGATTGTGCCTAATGCGATACGGGATCGATGCCAATGGCCTGGTGATTAAACGGAGTCTGATGCGGGTTTCTACCGCGAAGAGTGGCACCTATCAATCGATTCTCATCGCTTCTGAACACGATCCTTCTAATAGTTAATTGACATGCTATCCCTTCGATGCACGTACACTTTCGAAGTTCTCTTTCTGGAGAAACGTTCCCGAGTAAACGTGCGCGCTTCGTACGACTGTTCATTTTGATTGAACATTTTATATTCTTTATATCTGATGCACGAATATGCTCTGCTTTTATCGCGTAATAAATCCATGGCGATAACCCTTACTACGCTCGGTCTATATTAGCGAACCTAGCGAGAACAGAGATACGCATGTTACGTTGCGCGCGCCAGCTTGTTCCAGAACGATTTGTTACATAGCGTCGAGTAATTTCACGTCAGATTCATCGTTCCGTCCGCAGAGAAGAATCGATCTATATGGAAACTAACGGCACTTCAGTTTCAGACGTCCAATCATCGTGCGAGCAATGCATGGGCATGACTGAATAATTTTTTCGTACTATATATATATATATCGCGCAGTATAGAAGGGGATACGTTGCCGTTAAGCTTCTTACTTGGCTATTTTCTCGCTGAATTCCCCGAAAAATTATTGGCCTCAGATCCCGCAAACCCGTGATCCGCTCTCGGCTCTGCGATGGAACTTCGAACCAACATTAATCCCAGCGTTTTCATCGCGCTCGCCGCCATTGTCGTCGTTGGCACAGACCACCGACGGCACCGTCGGGCAACGTCAAAGAGAACCCTTCTAACGGCCAACGTTCATCGATCTGTTCATTAACGACCTAATTAGCCACACGGCCTGATTACTCAACCTCGAACCATCAGTCGAAGTTTGCCGACGAAGCGGCCGCGTGACACGCGATGCTAGCGTCGTTAAGGAACGCGGATGACTAACTCCCATGAAAAGAAGCGAATCGGTTGATTTGGATCGTCGCCCTACGGACATATCATTATCGGGGATGCAGACTGTCGGATATTCCAATTATCCCTCTCTGTATTTCTCTCCTCCCGCTGCAGGATATTTCATTATTAGACAGTCTGTTCGACACTTGGGTTCTTATCCCTTGAAAACACTTCGTTATTAGAAACTCTTCCTCCCAGATGTTCGAGTAACTTGAAGACCCCCCGCCTACGCGCTCGGGGACATGCAAATTATCTTCCATAGATCGGTATAACTTAGGAAAAGAACTTTGAATCTGGAGAGGCGTTAAATTATCTTCAACCCTAAATCGGATAGCGTAATCTTGCCGGGCAGATGAAAACTATAGACGAAAATTACGGTATAGATGAACATTACGAATAAGTATTATGCCATATAAACGATATTGTAGTCATTTTCTAAATAAACGTATCGGATTTATCGTACGTTTTAACCTCATATTTGTGACGACACAAAGAGAATCGTATGAAATAATATCCCTTTAGTATATCCAGCGATACAGAAAATGGGTTGTATTTGTTCCTCAACAAAGAAATCAATAAAAGTATCGGAAAAACATTGTACCGATAACGTCGTGCGTTGCTTACAAACGCTCTTTCTCCGCATTTTCTCATATCCGACAATTTTACATCGACCGAAAGCAACTACATGTATTTCTCATGAATACAGGTCCCGTGAGGCTATTAATACACTCGTAGACTCCCTCAACAGCTTCAACTACATCCGTCCTTAAATTTTAATATTGATAACGGTTCTATAAAAATTTCATAGATATACGAGTATCCTCCGTTTTCGCTTTTCAAATATTCCATGATTACTCTTTTAAAGAGAAGAGGTCTATAATTTCACGGTAAACACTTCCGTTGCAATTTCATCAACATACTAAATTTACAGGTCAATTTTGTGGATGAACTAACTCCATTAATCGTGTCTTGGGAATTTGGAATATGAGCTGACCGGAATGAAATTTACGTTGAACATACAGTAAATCATAATCAGTATCGATAATGCGCCGTAATACCGTTATTTTTAAAGCTGTCATATCCATCCCGCGCTTTTGCGTTAAAGACATGAAAATCCGCCAAATGGAGACGCTAATTGCGCACCGATGTTAATTTATTATGATGTAACTACTATCGGATGTCTGTCGTTGCGCCAGAGATACGGCACGAAAGCTTTTACCAGAAAACGCTCCGCTTGCAATGTTGGTTTCTAGCGCATCGATTCTCGCGGACCGCAAGTACTTTGTCAGATCGATAATAGTATTATACGATTACGCTTTCTCTAGGTAAAAAAAAAATCTGATTTAATTTTCTTGTATGGACATACAAGCTAGCAACTGCAACGTATACAAAAGCGGAAAATAAGTATCTTCGTATATTAACTTTGCGCGATTTAGAATTTTTCACCTAGCCGATTCTACAGGAAGAAAGTCGTATTGTGCACTGGTAAATACGTCAAGTAAGCTTTAATCGCTTTGTGTTGGAAAAAGTTAAAAGGGTAAATGATCCTAATCGAATGAAAAGCGCATATTAATCGAGTAATCTGGGAAATATGACTTTTTAGTATCTCTCATATTTATAGGTCAATGATGAAGCGATATTTACAACGTTTTTCCCTCGTCTCCCAATACGAACCTCGCCCACAGTTTTCAGGCAAAAATATTACTGCCGCGGAAACACGCTCGTAAATATTAGTTTTATATATCGAACTGTTCGTCGAAACGCACCGAAAACCAGAAATTTCCGGCTACCTATACCGCAATTTTCGAAGGCTATCAAATAATCGGCCCATTGTTAGCCATCGTAAGCTGCAGTAATAAACATTTATGCTCCTCGATTTATCGCTTTAAATATTCTCGCCGCGAAACTTTCTCGTGTTCTCGTTATTACTTGTCTACGCAGACGCTAAACTTTTTGAATTGCTCTTGCTATGAGAAATCCTTCTGCGAAATTAATCCAACTTCTCCAAAATAAAAAAAAATTATTAGATCTTCGAATGCTCTCCCAAGAGACCAAAGGTCTGATTCCGTTATTTTCTGAAGTTAATTTTTGGAGGTCCTTTGTACAGACTCTTTCAAAAACCTCTCTGAAACTGTAGAACTATTTGAACTTCTAAAATTCGGAAAAGAATTGCAATTTTTAATGAAGACTATCGCGCGCGCGAGGGAAAAGTTAACCTGCCGGTTTTTCAAGTAGTGCTTTCGTTGCTTTAAACTTTCTCTAAAATCAATAGAAAACTCCAGGACTGTTGGGGCGGTACTAGTTTTCCTTTTTCTTTTTTTAATTTTGGGAAAGCAGGGCTAACTTCGCAAAATTCTGTGAGAGTGCTGATCCGGTTACGTCGAGCCGTGACAAAAATGACGTATTTTGCGCCAAGCGCTTCCAGAATTAGTAAAGCGAGGTACATCGAGCTCGATCGAGGCGGATCCATAAAAAATGTTCCGGAATCAAAAATAATTTATGGCCCGACGGTGCTACGAATAAAAAGTAGAGGGAGAGTCGAACTACTGCCCTGCGATACCCGCGGACGGACGGACATGCTCCGATAAGATCTTAAATGGCTACCATTTCGCGTGGAGGCATTTCTTCTCGCCCTGAGTTAGAGCACTTCTCCGCTGATGCGGCTCGCAAATTGAATTAATGATGCCAATTCGCCACGTATCACCTCGCAGCCGTTTTTCGTTTATGTCACGATAACGATCGTAACGCTTCTGCATTACTGAAATGATTCCGCGTTCGCCTAGCTTCTATTAGCGCGATTGCCATTGTTAAAATCATCGTTCTTCTTATTAGCATAATTTGGAAAATGTACGATTTCATGCGCATAAAATATGCACATATATTGTGATATGCAAATCGTTTAATAATTTCACATTGTGTAATAAGGGTAATATAACGGAGAACGTGAAATTATATACTTTATAAAAATACAATATAGGTAATACAACGTGGGACATGAAATACTGCATATTTTACATGATATGAACGAGATATTCGTATCGAAAAAAATCGTAGTGAATAATATATGTGAGCTCTGCATGAGGGACTGGCTGCACGATTGCGCTATATATTCAGGATGAACGTTATGATGTGCGAGCTGCTCTATGAGATCTAACGCAACATTATTTCACGTAAAACGGTTTACCAGATATAGAATATGTATCTGCGCACCCGTTGCAAAAAGAATTGAAAGCAAAAAAAACCTGTCAAGGCTGGCAGCATTTTAATTAGTTAGATGTGACATACGGTTCCGCGCGGTGTTATAACGGAAAAAAAATGTGATATTTGATACATTACGGAACAACGTGTGTAACTAAATCTCCATTTTACAAAACAACCTCATGAAGCATTACGACAGCTGTTTCGAAGCCGTTCCAGCGATTCGCGTCGCGCCAATTTTTTCTGGAATTAATTAAGCGGCCCAGTGACTGCATGGAAATAAGCCCATGTTATCTACGCAATCCGGCGATTTTATAATTAGGGTGCATTATACATCTGAATGTCGCGAAAATCAATAACGGAATTAATCCACGCACATTATAATAAAAAATTGAACATGTATTGCCTTACTATCTATCTTGCCCGAATATCCAAGATGTTTTATTAGCAAAAATTTATTTATGCTCTCGAAAAAAAGAGGAAACGTAAAAAGATTGCAACGTCAAGTGATAGCCGATATCCCCGCGAACAGGCGCAAGTTCCGCTTTCAAAGTAGATTTCACGCGTTCCTACTCGCATTAACGTAAACGGATTAACTCGTTTCGGTCGCGAGGTTGGACTTTCGTGCGAACGATTAAATCTCGCACGAAGGGAGTAGGAAATGAGAGGAAGGGCAAGTGCAAGCGAGCGAGAAGGTAAAGGGGGCAAAGAAGAACGGAGTGTTGCGAGATAGAGACTGCTGGTTACAAGGCTAGAACCAGGAGGAAGAAAGGCATGAGCGGAAGGGGAGACAAAGTGCGACGCGCGACTACCTTCGGGCGTTTCGAGGATAATTTGCATTATTCGCGTGGAAAGTTTCTCCCTTGGCGCGTTAATGGGTCTCTGGGACCCGAGATTCGGATATACCATTTTCTTTTTCTCTTCTTCCGCCCTACCGCCGGAACGAGCGGAAAAGAAGTGAAAATACGAATCGCCGCGAGTATCCTCTATTTTGTCATTAACGACGGTATGGGGTAATGGATAATGGCTCTTTGCATCGAGAGGCGGTATCGGGGGAAGAAACTTCGGGAATTTATAGTTCCTGTTCATTAATTTTTATCTAACTGTATAAAATTAAGCATGCATACGCGATAAACTGCTTACATTTCTATTTTAAGTAAAATTAACAGATTCGAGTAAATGCTTTAAACGAAAAGGAAGAAATAAAAGTATGAAATACTTAAAGAAATTCTTAAATCACTTTCTTATCTTTCTTTCTATTTTAATTTAAATCTTTTCATTACCTATAATATTCATGAAATTAGTTAAAATATAATACTTGTACCGTCAATCTACTCAACACGCTGCAAAAGAGGCCGTCACACGATTACCCTTGCTATTAACACGGAACACGGAAGATGTGAGAAACACGCCGTCTTTATAGTCATTCGAGAAATGTACGCACACTGACGCATCGGTTAGCAGTTAATCTCGGGCTAGAAGTTAAACTCCAACTCCTTAATCTGACAGTATAAAGCCGTGCCCTCAGATAAACTTCGCCTCTTCGACCTCGCGCCCGCACCGAATGGCCTGATCTCGAGGGGGCACATTTTTATGTAAATTTAATGGCTTTACCAGTGTAACGAGGGAGTCAACTTGCGCTTTTGTACGAGCAAGAATGTAATACGAGGACATTGTTAATATATATAACTCTCCACTTTAGATTCTTCTACAAAGTTCATTGAATAAGAAATCGTATCAAGCATAAAGTTTATTCGGCGATAAGCTTCTTGATCAAACGCGATTTTATGCGGGTTCCTTCGTCACCTTCGCCGTTTCCTTCAACTACGAATTTATTTCGCATTTTCTTAAATAACAGTTTAAACGAAAAATTCTCTATTTTCTGACATTAAATATTCTTGTAAAAACAATTGATACATGAATCATTTTTTTTCTGCGAGCTCATACGTGAATGTAAAGCATATTCCATCTTATTTCCAGGATGAAGTTTTGTATCCTATAATCCTTATTCGATACATCGTAAAATAGCTCAATCGCTAGAGCATCTCGTATAAAATAAGACGGCTATGCATACGTCGAGATTCAACGATAGGAAATTCTTTTTCGTTCCTCTGAACATCGACAGGATCGCGGCGACTCTAGATCTAATAACATTAAATTACAAGAAATCAAGAGTAGATTGCAACGCATTCGAGAATGCTTCCTGATCCTCTTAGAACGAGCATCCGAAAGAACGTCGAGAGACGGATCCTTCGAGACATAATCGAGTCGGTACGACGGGAATAAGCATTCCGAATGGTTCCTACATTCGATATATCGATTGACCCAGCCGATTTCTATTGAGAAACGCAGAGCGAAAACTCTGGAATGCTATTGTGAAAAAGCAAATGCGGAACAAGCATTGTCGAGAAGATGCGAAAGGACGGCTGATTAATTGTGCTTGTATAGCCGCTTTAAAATTGATATGGGATTTTGTGGTAAAACTACATTACAGCAACTATATTAGAATGTTCCAAAAAGATCGACGTATTTTTAAAATATCGAAACAAAAAAATCTCTGCTTAGGCATGACTAAAAGCAAATAACAATCGTGGATTGTGACGATTAAGAATAGAATTCCCGAGAACAAAGGCAGAAAATTAAATTTTTTATAAATTTATTACCACTACATATTGGGGATCTGATTGAGATAATAACTGTCCCTCGTTTCATTTTGCAAGAACGCCCTCACGTAAAATATATCGCTTATCATATCTCGTTACCCAGTATCGTTGCAGTATCATTCCCTCGCTAGCACGATTCGCGATTTGCCAGAACATAAGTAGGCTACATGCGAATACCGCAAGTAGCAGCGACTGCGCCCGACATCCACGGGAAATCACTCTCAAAGGTATAACGTAGCAATCCTGGATTCGCGGTCGATAACTGCGCACGATATGGCGGCTCAATTACAGCGGCTGCGAACTTTCGCCCCAAGACGACATTTCGTAGCAACTTACGAGCGTATCGAGGGTAAGAGCCGGTGCTGTAGCGAGAGAGAATTCGTAGCGCTTGCAGCACGGCGGGATATAGGATATGGGGATGCGTGGGAAAGGGTAACGATGACGGGGGCGGAGAAGCAGGGAGATGGGAGGAAGAGCTCTCGCCTAGGACGTAGTCGTAAGTCAAGACGCATAGGCACGTGCGCGTATCCATTCTATTGTGCCATCCCATTAAACATTCGTTGTCATGTATAACCGTTATAAAGGAGGATAATAACCTCGCGATGCAGTAAACACCGGCGAGTTAAACGAGTGCGCGGATTGCGCCTTGCCTCCTAGAATGTCGCAAGGGGTGGCAGGGCAGTGGAGACAAGTATATAAACGTTTCACCGCCACGAGCAATGCTCGCGGGCGTGGAAAGTAATTTAAGGAGCGATCAAGCTGTCGCCGGCAATGCGGCTTACATTCAGCGCGGCCCACGTTACGGCCAACGCGGGAGAGGAGATAACCAGACGAAGATCGTATACATATTTCCTCGCGAATAAATCGACGGTACCGAGGGTAATAAGCCTCCCTTGCGCGAGGCGGGGTGGAATTCACGCGAGATATCTATTGCGCGATCGCTGAGTACGCTTAAAGCTGTGAGTGCCTGAAAGGTCGTATCGTTCCAGTAATGCCGACGAATGTGAATATCAAATCCGCGATTAAGAACGTCCGCATATATTTCAAGCAGTCGAGAAAGAAGGATAAACGAATGGAGAAGAGACGGATTAGGGGAATCAAAACTGTACGATTAAATCGACGATGATAACAGAAACGTCGACGAAGATCCGTCCCGAGTGTTTAACTGTAGCTTCTGGCGCCAAGTACTTGTACAAGATAGCTACGCGAACACTTTACAATTTATATTACAGCCTTGTAACACGGGCCCTTCCTCACGAGCCATGCGATTTCTCTCCCCGCAAGATTTACTGGTAAAGTTGTTACTACTCTGCCATAAAATATTTAATTAGTTGTCTTAATGCCACTTATTTCTTGCGCGCTACCTGCTACTTGTTTCTCTCGGCTCGCCAAACTTTCGCGAGATACAACGACGCCAAAATATATAACATGCTAAAAAGAAATAATTATTATCTCTTCAGTCACATTAATATATATCGCCTTAATATATGTCGCCGCATTTTATTGTTATCGCCACAGCTCTTTCCTATTTTCGTAAGACTTTCACTCCACGTCGACCGCAGCTGCAATTAAACGCTACGATTAATCAAATAATTGATAATCAATTCTCCTGATATTTATCAATTTCGGAGAATGTAATTTTCTGTCGCATGAATCGAGAATATTATTACCGATAACGTCGCGATACAATTACTATAATCGTCCGGAACGTTAAAGTGCAAATATTGCCGCAAGGCATGCCACGACATGTATCGTGTCTAGCGAAATATCAACGTATATCGAGAGATACGTCGAACGCGGCTGCGCTGTTGCGGAAATGTGAAATAATCATCCAGAATATATAACGTTTTGCGTTATCAAAGACGATGATTCGAATGAAATCGCCGCAGTGGGCAACAGTGAGAATATCGTCGCAACGTTGATTGGAATTTAGTATAGAGCGATAGAGACTAGTAACGTTTCCCGCTTCTCCAATTAAGCTACCCGGATGTAAATCGGGTTAAGGGAATCCTGTAGCGCGCGTCGCCGACGGGATTCATTCGTTGAAGGAACACGAACGGCAATTCATTGTTGGGGAAGCCGTTAATGTTAGCGGAGATCTTTATATTAACGTCGCATCTGGGACGTTTCGTCGCACATCAATCGCAAAATCGTAAAAACGGAATGAGCCGCGCGTATTGTTAAATGAATTCGTCCATTTGAATTCGGCGTGTCGATTACGAAGATTGGATGCGACAAAAATTGGATGTCACGAAGATTAAGCCCGTCGGGATTAAGCAGACGTAAGACGCGACTCCTCCGAGGGGGCGGTAGACGCACCTCGCGGATAAAAACTCATCAAAGTTCGCGCCAGCCAGCAAACTGACGCCATTAGAAGTAATTTATCATTTAAAAGTGGCCCGTTCTTGCCGCCACGCTCAGCAAGCTGCGACATATGCGGTATTAACTTTCTTATGACGGGATCCTCTTGACCCGTTTTCACCTTACGTGGCGCACAACCGTGGCATCCCGTGCATGCAAGTTGGCTTGGCGCGCGTCACGTACGTACGTAACGACCATATTATAATACAGGCATTTATCTGACACCCCATCTCCCCGCGTGAAATAAGCCATACGTAATTCCCTCCTAATTATCCGGGGACACAGTAGCGTTAATGCTCGCGGAAAGAAACAATTGTGATCACTTGAAATTTATCGCTCAATTTAGCAATATATATTCGTTTAGCCGGCTACGATTCGCCGATGCATCCACTCTATCAGGCGTATAAAGAAACAATTGCGCAACGGTTATACGCAATGAATAAATTCAATCTGTTCGCGATACCGCCGCCCGGTGTTATTATACGCTCTGTTCCACTGAAACGAATAGCTCTCACAAATCTCGTTTATTAATGCAGATAGAAAAGTGTTTCTCCTCTAATGTGGAGACGGCCGCAAGCGTGAAAATGCAAATCACGTGATATTATGCGGGATATCTCGTCTTAGTTTCCGCGCTAAAATGTTTTCACGAGAAAGAGGAATGTAATGAAAATCGGGATGAGCGATAAAACCGGGTGTGCCGAGGCGCGAACTTATTTTAACAGATGCCATGTTGTAGAATCGCGATTGCATCGTAATTTATATCCCATAACTGCCAAGAGGCGAATATCTCGCTGTTATTAGTAATGTAAGTGAGTAATATAAGTCATAAGGCGTAATGGTGAATTAAATGGTTAGCCAATTTGCAAATTTTTGATAACATCGCATCTCCCGCAGGCAATTTGTTTCAAACAAAATGAATATAATATATAATCGGAATTATATTTGATACGTTTATATTGGAATTATATTTAATGAAATTTTCTATAATTCCATCATTATTTACAACAACGCACCTAAAAGCACGTATAATAAAATAAGCAGCGTAATATAACATACCCACATTTTAAATATGCATCTAATGTAATCAACACGAATGTAATTAACATGAAACGGATGCAGTTCTCATCGAATCTATGTACTGACGAAGAATCGCTCGCAGATAAAATGAACGTGTCGAAACGCTGCCTTAAATCGAGTGCAAATTAAAAGCATTGAAACGATCAGGAAGCGGTCCCCCGAGCTCGTTACACGCACGCAGAATAATTACATGCGATTACACCTCTAACGCGCCACGTTGAAGTATGCGGCGTTATCGGAAAATATGTAAATCACTGTTATCGATTCGCGCAGAGGGAATGCAAACGCGCTAATAAACTGCGCGTACAAGCATGATAATTATCGATCGATCGCTATTGATGTACTTACTTCTTTGTACAGAGGCACTATAAGTCGCTCCGCGCTGCCTTCAATTTCCGCCCCTTATTCTTTCCCCCCGATCTATTACTTTCTCTCTCTTGCGTCGAGTCACTCCGTTCTTCTTCATGCAGCTTCACTGAAACCGCGGCTCTGTCAAAAATCACAGGCTCTCCCTCTTGTTGACACTTTCCGCCGACGAAGAGTAGAGTCTCGCAATTAGAGGCTAACACGGCTATTCTTCCCACCCCTCATTCTTCTTCATTGCCGCTTAAACGGTTAAATCATACGATTATCTACTTCCTCCGGAATCGCACTTACGATTCGCCCGCGCGTCGAAACGCTCCCATCACCGTGAAACAGAATCTATTCCGCGGCAGCGCCAGCATTTCGGAACATTGCTTCGAGTAGTAATGATCATCCACGGTTGATCAGCTAGAACGCGTATCCTGTCGGACTCCGCGATACATCTGCGAGCTCGGACGCTACGGGGGAGTAGTATCGCTCGACCGGAAGTAATTCGCGTGGAATCACAGTTCGCGATGTGTCGAAACAATTCCTGCGCACCACCGATCTGCAATTTCGCGAACGTGTACGTCTGTCGCCTGGAACGAGGCGAGAATTTCTTGACGCGCGACCTAACCGTCTGCTGAATTTATCGAACAAATTGCTACGTTCTTATCCGAAAGTTATCGCGGAAGGGAACGATCCACTTTATATGTTTCATTGCCTTGCGCACCAGTCGAACTAAAAGAGGAGGCTACAATCGTGCACACACATTTCAGTATTTACAAAAAGATAATAATCGAACTGGAGAGATAATAGGTAGAAAGGAAATTTCTCCGTCTATCCAGTTACGTAAGTGACAGTCCTCGCTCACGTTTCTAAATGGCCCGGAGCACGTTAAGCGTTCCGAGAGTGCTGCATCGACGGTTGTTTACAACAGTAACGCTTTACAAACACATAGCAGCTCTAAACTGTTACCGGATCTAACTTGGATCGAATCAAGTTGAACTGAATATTGCAAGAATGCAAAAAGCGCTCGACATCAGCTCGGGACGTCAATCAGCTGAAATCCCCCGATAAATATATGCATCTTCGTATTTAATAATCGCGTGAAATTTAAATAACAGATCGGCTCCTATCGGCTCTCATAAAAAAATCACAGCCCTCGACGGAAGTCATAAAAAATCTATCGCCGTCTGGCGTAGAAAAATTCAGCATTCGTAATGTCAATTCCATCGCACAATCGATGGCGCGAATCACGTCATGAAGCTCATACGACCTCTTTTTCTCTTTCACGTAATTTCGTGTGAATTTTTTTCGTTTTCCTCTTTTTCTATCTATCTCTCCTCTCTTTGTCCTTCGGCCGGATCAGGTAATGCCTCGAAGGGCGGGACCGGACGTGCCCTACTTTTACGGTGACCGGCGTATAGTTTTTAATCCGAAACTAACAACGTGACACGGGTTAACTGTGCGGTAAGATTACGTGCGCGATGTCACACGCCGAAAGGAGAACTCGCATGTTCGTCGCCACGGAAATTTCAATCGTGATGACTGATCATCTTTTGCCCATTTATTCTCACATTATAAATCTTTTCGCGTTACGTTACATTAATAATTTCGTCCAATTTTGCAATTCATACTGTACATGATGAATGTGACCCGCTATCTCACGTCAGATTTCACGAGAGATATAAAATTCCGTCAGGCATAATCTCCAACATCTGATCGAAGGAATAAACTCGTTAAAATTATATGACGACGTAAAGAAACTCTCCAAGTATTTAATATGCCTCTCGTCATCTTCCTTAAAACGCGATGGCCCGTTTCATAATCGTTATATTCGCGTACAAGGATAGAAAATGAGAAAACGGTATTCGGCCTACTGTGTATCTTTGATTTCTTGTATCTTCGATCACTCCACGAATCGCAGCAGCCAATGCGCGAAAGCGATTAGTCCGAGATTGCGTGCAAATTCACGCGCGGTTTATTTTCCCCTTTCTCTCTCTCTCTCTCTTTCTCTCTTGTGGCACGATCACATGTCGCCGACAGACTCGAGGTCCGAAGCACTAAAATCTCACGGTACTCGTTCATCAAGGATTCATCCGAGTGCACCGCTTTTCAAATTGTTTTGCCCGGCTCTCCGAACGGCGTACGACGCGAGTCACTTCACAGTGCCGCCTTCAAGTTCGCACCAAGATAATGTTTACTTGCGCGATGACTAGTTCCTTTACCGTATCGACGCGACGTAAAATATGCGAGGGGTGCAACCGGCAACGCGACCGGCAACCGAACTGGAGCAGCTCGTATGGAAGAAAAAAAAAGAAATTTACGGCGTATCGATGCGCGCGCGAAAAAAAAGCACGTCCACTTTCGCCCGCTCGAATTCTTATGAATCTTTCCGTGGGAATGCTCCGCTCTCGCCCGCTGCTCGTTAGGGCTTCGCCAATGGACTGCCAGGCGCCGCGGCAAAAGCTACGGCGCAACACGCCGACGCAACCACCCCTTTGCAATCCCCTACGCGGCTGACTCCCCGCTTTGCGGCACCGACGCCGACCCACACCGACGAGTTTTCCACTCGTTCTCCACGCGTGAGAGCTTGTGCTTGCTTTCACGACTTCGTAAAACACGGACACCGACACGGGCGATGCCCGTCGCGGATGTACACGCGGTTTTCGCGATCGTTTCGCGCAATAGGTATCACGCGCGTCATTAGATATCGCGTTAATTTCTCCGCTGAATGCAGAGAGAATACATAATAGATCGATTAAATTTACAATAGCTACCAATTACGATGACTGAGGAACGGTGTCGATTATTGCATTTGGACGGGCAGTATGGGAAATGTAAAGCTTTCGATGTGTAACGAAAGGAAGTATTTTCGTTATCGCGTATTTGTTACCCAAACTCACCTGCTCATAATTCTTTTTTTTTATTTCTCCTATTATTAACATGGAATATCGTGTTACGCGAATCGATTGAAAGCAGACCAAGGATCGTTTGTCACTTTTTGAATCGCGTACGTGAAATATTTAGCGAGGTTCAACCGTGGGTAAAAAAGCAAAGAGAACAATATCAAGCACGTGCTTTGAAGACCGCCGAAATTAAATGCCGACAAAGTGTACTGACACTCGATGGTCTATCGCTCTATGGATATGACGCATTTTGATTCGTATGCTGCAAACTGTACGGCATGTCACGCTCTCGGCGGGATATGACAGGTAATGTTGCAACACGAAAGGGGATAAATTTGATTTAACTCGTTTCATATTTTCGAGCTCGGAGTATTCAAATGTATCAAATACTTTTGTGCCAATCGAAACATCCATGTGATCGTAGGTCGGTGGGGCTCGTAATTTGCATAATTATGCAATAACTGTGATGTCAGGCACCCTTCGTCCCGCCACATCGGTGGCAGATTCCAGCGAACCGGCGGACAAATGAACGTATATCGAAATATAAAATTCAGAGTACCAAAATTATGCGGCGGCGCAATCGCAATTTCTCTAATATATTCTCGACATATCTTTTCTTAAATGTGTCTTTACATCTTAAAAGCGACGGCAATTCTTCAACGATGGAAAATGGTATAATTTCGTGGAATTTACATTTAGTCGCGATAGCAAAAACGCGACGTAACGTACACTTTACCATGGAAAATTTCTGATTTTGACTCGTGCAATTGTATTAAAATAAATAAACTTTGCTGCAACTACGTTTTCTTTTTTTACGCACGTGTACCCCGAAAATTTATAAAACAGAACGGGATCAATGACTGCACATTTGCCCAAGATAGATATAAGACTGATTGATGACCAGCATCGATCAAGTCTTCCGTTCGCACATGAGCTACATTAACTTTATATTAAATACTTCATCATTTTTCCAAGACCCGTCACGCTTCACCGATTTACCGTCGATTCCCCGATCAAGCCACGAACAAGTTACAGAATTTTTTTCTTATTTGACATGAATTTTCATCTGCGCGATGCCCTTCCCATTTTTATGTTAAAGTTTTTATTATCTGATATTTGTTAATCTTTATTTCATGCAGACTGTACGCTCAACTTGTACTTTTAATATAAAACCGTCCGATATAAAGCATATAATGAATACAATATTCACGATGAGAACGCGCACGGTTGATGCCGAAAAACAACATTAAAAATCGTTACACGGAGACGCACACATAAAGGTTTAACATTTGCATCAATTCACCATTCCCATTTTGGGGGGAGAACGATACGATAAATCGATGCAAATGTTAATGGATTAGGCCATGAACGTATACAAGTTCGTATACAATGTCGGAACGTCGAGTACACTCGAAATGAAGTTCTACTTGATTTTGTAAGTACAATACAATAATGACGTGCGGCTACCATTTTACATGCCAATTGTCCCTCCAAAATATATAACCGATCCCGCGTGCGCGCGTACTTCTGCATATCGCTATATTATCGGGCAGTGGCCCATCAACATATCGTTATACCTGTCTGTCGATAATCATCCCGGCGCTGCGCGCGCGGTCGCTCGTATCCGGACTTCCGTAATAATTGCATAATGTGCTAATAGCGCTCGTAAAATGATTACGCGTCGTATGAAATGATTACACTCTCTGGTACAACGGCAATTGCGATATCAGGCCCGAGGACACTGGTCGGACGATCCGTCCACGCGCGCGCACGCACAAAGATCGCGCGTTAATACAGATAATTTATACATAATATGATAAAATGTACATGTTCACGCATCCGCGGACTCTCATATTACGCATAAAGTTTATTTAATTATGAAATAAATTTTAAATGTCGTATTTTAAGCGCGAGTAACTTCCCATTCCGCTGGAAAACGCATGCTATTTTCGTGGCCGATGTAACGCTCAGACGACTGCAATTTTACCAACATATTACGTCTGCTCTCGAAAGCTGGACACGTAGCTGTGAAAGCACGAATCGGAATGCCTCACGAATCATCGGAAGATGTAATGGACTGCAGGTGTGAGAAAACGTGACAGCAACACGCTGCAACAGCATATCCGCAGCGATATAAGATACAATCGCTTTTGTATAATCTCGCTGGTAGAAATGAGAAATATTCATGAGACTCGAGCTAAATAAGAAACTCGGATTGTATTTGCAATAATAACGGCACGATGCAAAGAGAGAGAGAGAGAGTAAAAATGATCTCGTAACTTTTTTCAATCACCGCCTCATCTTTCTGCTCATGTCTCGCTGTACGTTCTTGTACGCTGCTGCGAAATGAAACCCGAGCACTTGCATCTCCCGCGTTATGCCGGGCTTTTTGGAAGAGTAATTCAAAGTATAGCGCAACTGCCACGGGGACAGGGAGGAGAAGCGCGAAACAGTCGTATGCTGGACTCTAACAGGGTGATGCAGCCTGTTTAATTAGCGAGCAAATTAAATGCCGGGACAGCCACATCCGACATGGCCCGCGCAATTAGAGGTATTATAAATTAATTATAACACCGTGACGCAGTGAGTTTTGTGGGATTCAATCTCGGAATGGGCTTGGCGCTGGCGAGCGGAATGAACGCCAAACTTATCCCATTGCCGACCGCTTACGATGCGTTTTTGCTATTTCATTTTGGAGTGGAGACGTATCTTCAATTACACGCGAATCGAGCGGTATAAAATTGGCTTGGCAATACACGCGGAGGAGAGATCCAAATCGACGTTCTAAAAAAAGAAAAACGTAAAAACAGAATCGGCGAACGACAGTGCGTTAAGGTTCCTTTCCCGAAGGAAAACAAAGAATCATTCGAAGTACAGATTTATCTGATTCGTTCTGAGACTGCGGAATTGCAGAAAATAACTCTTGAACGTCAAATTACACCTAACCGTGTACCGCGACGATTACGTCGTCGCACTCGAGTCCCGCCCGCAATCCCGAGGACTGCTTTTCCTTGTAATCGGTTAAGCACGATTTGTAGCCTTAACGGAGTGCACGATCGGGTCGGCTACGTAAATGGCGTAGAACGGGTAACGTCTAAGATTCCCCCGGGGGGTGTCGCGAATTGCCAAGCGGAGCTTAGAAGTCTCGGGCAGAATAGAAACCGATTAAGCGAAACAACCGACTGACAGCACCTGTTGATACTTCGCCTAGCTCGTAGCGAAGGTGCAGACTAACGGATACACGCGGCCGCGCATCGTGTAGATGTGAGTACCGACGTGTGTGTGTGTGTGTGTGTGCACTTGTTTGCGCACCCGTGGCCGATGTCCGGTGTCATCGTGGTTCCGCGAGACGAAGACGCCGTCAGCGGATACGAGTACCGGTACGAAGGGACCGACGCGACGCCGAGGGTCGACGCGTCGGCACTGGAAGATCTAATTTTGGGCAATGCGCTCCGCGGTAAATTGAATTGGGCCCAGACCCTGTTAATATTCGAGTTACGAGCGCTATTATCCTTTGTTCGTGATTCAGCGCATTACGCGCTTACCCGCGTTTAAACGCGCGTCTCATGAATCCCTAAACACTGTTTACGGACGGTCGGATGTGCAGCCGTCTTCTAGACAAAGAGTCACGCGCGTTTTTCTCGTATACGAGAAAATATATTTATGTATGCGAGAGATGCGTTACCTTTACACGACGAGTCTTGCGCAACAGGCGCGTTTAACGCAAGGAGCGTCAGTTTTTTAACGAAGACCAAAGACTGCTTCTTTCTTATCAAAGATATCGAGGAGCAGCATTTGGGTTACGTTAAATGAGAATGCGATTAAGGAAGAAAAAACTTTAACGAGTTTCGTAATGTTGGCAAATAAATAACAAAATCTTCCTCTCATTTACGTAATTCAATTCATTTCCAAACGGGTCTTGTCTCAGTGGAATCTTAGCTTGATGCTTACTCGCAGAGATATTCGATGTTCAAAACTTAAGACTTTGAGATCCCTCTGTGCATCGAGCTAATTAATTCCGCATAAAGCAATTCACGGCGAATTAATTCAAACGGTATTATGGAAGCTGCGACTGATTATCGCGATAACCGAAAATTTTCATTCTCTCTTTCGAAAGGAATTATAGAGCAAAAAGGAAATTAGTTCGATCAAGCTGCTTAAGCGTATTCGTGTACACGCGAATCTTTCGACCTACATTAATAACAACGTAATGTCATAAACAATATGCGCAATATAGCAACCAATATCGTTGAATCCTACCGAAACGGCATCCTGCCGAATTTGGCTTACTAATCACGTGAATCAAATGCAATTCACTTCTGAAATGCCCTTTATGCAATCATGACGAGTGCATGCGGGATATTTTTCTCGATAGGCTACGGAATCCAGTAACATCCATGTTTCATTAATTAAAATATAACACATATATTCTCCATGAGAGATATCAATATTATTTAAATATTTCATTATGATACAGAATTAATTTACAAGAATAAAAGTTTTCGTTATAATTTTAATATATTTTATTCTTGTAAAATATATTAAATATATATATATTTTTTAAAAATATATTTTACAAGAATAAAAGTTTTACATAGAAAGTTTTACATACATATATATCTTTTAGATAAAATGCTCTAAAGGGGCTTAAAATTTTCGTTGAAATATCTATTTTTCGATGCCGTATGGCCTTTTTGAAAATTCAAAATGGCGGACCCAGAATTGCGACTAGAATGGAAAAATTTAGAAAAATTCGGATTTTTTGTAATATTAGGTACTTTGATAGCGACCTGCAAGCAAAATTTTTGTTTCTACCACAATCCTCTGTATATAACTTTATGCCAGAGCGATCATTTGACCTTGGGAAGAAATTCATTTCTGAATAAAGTTGAATATTAGATCATTAAAATCGACTTGTTATTAGCTTTTGCATTTATTTGTTAGATTAGAATATTCACAATTTAGCAGATGCGTTTATTTAACACATCAGTCTATAATATTATTATTAGATCAGACGTCCACGTCACATCCTGCAGGTTTATTCACGATATTACTAATTTTTCAATGGCTTTTTCCATTCTAGTCGCGATTCTGGGTCGCCATTTTAAAATTTCAAAAAGGCTATCGAAAAATAGATATTTCAACGAAAATTTTAAGCCCTTTTAGAGTATTTTATCTTAAAAATTGAGTTGGCAGGGGGGGTGGCCTTTTTGACAGAGAACGCCTCATATATATGAAAAAGATTTGCGAGAAAATTTTGTTTTGAATCTAACTAACTTTTCCTTTGTCTCTACGGTCAATCAGTCTAATCCCGATTAGCACGAATTTTATGCAAGTCAATTTTATACGAGTATATTGGCCTGATATTATTAGATATCCTGTTATCGATGAAATGATTAATTATAGAGAGGGAAAATCGTCCGATCAGTCTGTTTTAATATTATTTCCAACGTTAGTTGGCTGAATAAAGCCGCGCTAGCTGAAAACCGGAAAATAAGCGAGATTCGATTCGAAAGCGGCACGATGCTTCCTGTAAACAGGCTTTGCGCGAATGTCGTAAAAATTCGATAGCCGGGACGAAATCTTGTTTCCGCGCTTCTTTCTTTTTCCCCCACGATAATGCCTCCCGTTTTGGTTATTCGCTTCCCGCCCTACGAGCACCGGAGTGAAACGGGAAGTAAAGTTCTATCTCTACGAGTACGGAAATATTTCTAGTATTATCAATTGTGTAGTTGTGTGGATATCTGCGTAGATAGAGCTGAATCCAGACGAAGCAAACGAGCACGAGTAAACAACTTGCTTCAATGAGTGCGTGCGAACAGCATCGCGGATTCGCACTTGTTTGCGCTTGTTAATTTGATTTAGACCCGACTAAAAGCGCAAAACGATGCTCGATTTTATTTTGTATAATAAATATGGAAAATTCGCATTTTATCTTAAATATATTAAGTGATAATCGATTATTGGAACAAACATACCTCTTGATAATTACAAAAATGATAATTCGATAATTAGATATCAATTATATTATAACAGATAGGAGACATTGTGTGCCAGAATGTATTCATTATTGTAGGAAAAGTTTTAGTCGCGTAATTCATTTCAATATATGAAAATTATTTCATTATTTCATATCATTAAAATTGACTAAAATATCACTAATCCATCTAATCCAAATAAAACCCTCATAATATTAAGATTAACAATTATAAAAATGATTAAAAAATAGATAAAATAACTAAATAAATAAATCATTCCATAAATTGTTTATTATACAGGGTGATTCTAAATAAGTGCAAAAAATTTTAGAAAATGATTCTTTGTCGAAAATTAAGAGGAGTCTTTCACACATATAAACTTATACTCCTATATTCCTCCCTGAGGAGTTACACTCCTTCAAAGGGGGCGGTGAAAATTAGGTTTTTATTTTTTTCTCAAATTTTGGACAAGTTAAAAAAATTAAATTTGGTGGATATTTTCCACTAATAAAAAGGATACTTAATAATATTTTTTTAATCCTCCCGTATCATTATGAGAGGATAAAACTAGTAACCCCTATTTAATTTTTTGATCGAAGATTTCGTGCTGTGCACGATAATGTATTTTTTTTCTTAAAAACTATTGATTTTACGAAAAAAATAAAAGAAATAAAAAAGTTTCTAAAGGAATCTCAAGCTTTCTAACGCATATTTTTAGATAATCACATTCCGGCCCATTTAAAAGTTCTAATAAAAAATTAAATAGGGATTACTAGTTTCATCCCCTCATAATGATACGAGAGGATTAAAAAAATATTATTAAGTATCCTTTTTATAAGTGGAAAATATCCACCAAATTTAATTTTTTTAACTTGTCCAAAATTTGAGAAAAAAAATAAAAACCTAATTTTCACCGCCCCCTTTGAAAGAGTGTAACTCCTCATGGAGGGATATAGGAGTACAAGTTTATATGAAAGACCCCCCTTAATTTTCGACAAAGAATCATCTCCTAAAATTTTTTGCACTTATTTAGAATCACCCTGTATAGGCGAGGAAAAAATACCGGACCGGTGAAATATCTCGAAAACAAGACATTTTAGAATAAAATAGTTCATACAAAAGTTATAGGGTTTAAAAAGATCTATTTACTGATGATATCAGTTTGACTTTGGGTGATGTCGCCAAGGTCAGGACAAGGTCACCTTAAATTTTTTAAATGGAACCCCCTATTTTTTATTGCATATTCTTATAGCCCTTCTCGAAACCTTTTTAAAACACCTCCAAAAATTATCTTTTGCATAAGCCGTTCCGGAGATATGAAACTTCAAAATAGATCTTTTTAAACCCTACAACTTTTTTATGAAACATTTTATTCTAAAATGTCTTGTTTTCGAGATATTTCATTAATGTGATCCGGTACTTTTTCCTCATCCTATATATAATATAATATAATATATATAATGTAATATAATATATACAGGGTGTCCCATGACTCGAGGTCCATACATTAAAGGCGTGTTATTGAAGTTATTTAGAGTTGAAATTGTTTAATAAACACATGTCCGTAAATGCTTCCTAACAAGAACTACAACCATTAAAAGTTGATGTGAATATTTGAAACATTTTCTGTCAGTCTGGTATTGTTTTATTAATTCTTGTCTTATTGTCTGTTAATATGTCTATTAATAATAGTCTTATTAATTAATAAGAAATTCTCCTGGCATGGTGGAGCGAACTGTTAGATCACTTTTACGCAGGGCAAGACTTTGTATTGAATCTGCAGGAGATAATTTCGAACAGAATTTGCAATACATTTGTAAATAAACAAGTTAATAAATGTCTTTTTTCTCTCCTTTTTCAAATATTCACATCAACTTTCAATGGTTGTAGTTCTATTACGAAGCATTTACGGACATATGTTTATTAAACAATTTCAACTCTAAATAACTTCAATAACACGCCTTTAATGTATGGACCTCGAGTCATGGGACACCCTGTATATATATATATATATATATATATAATTATTGGAAATATTATAAAATCAATAAAATAAAATAAATCTCTGCAAAAGAGGGAGAATTTCAGTCGCTTCGTAAAATCGAACATGCTATCAACAATCTCAATCACCCTCTTAAATAATCGCAAACGAATGTCGGACGTTGAGTCGGAGAAAAACAAATACGACTTTACTTACCGATCGCCATATTGTCGTCCCGCTATACTCCGCCAAATCCGCCAGCTTTAATCCGACCGTAATGCTCCACCATGCTCCATCATTTATCGAATAATGCTCGCCCAGTGGTCGCGAACACGAATATAGAAAAACGCGAGAAACGACGAAATACGCATTAAATACACACGACCGGCCGAACGCGCGGCACATTCGTTATGAATTGAAACGCGCGGCGTTAACTTCACGTCGATGCCCGAAACACCGCGTCGCGTTACAATCGCGGCACAAAACGGTTATGGCAAACGTATATACCGCGCGAAATTAACTCTTTCGCCGCAGCGTGCTTAATTACTTCCTTTAAAATCAACAATTTTCAAACGAATATACGTACTTCATTATCGTGGCGAAACGATTCGCATCCTCCGATGATTTGCCACTCGCGAAGGCCGTGACGGCATTATCGTTTTGCATCGCGGATCTTTACGCGTAGTGAACGTAGCCCCAAGTAATCTCTCGATCGATTTGATCTCATTTACGCGCCACGATTCGAACGGATGTTTACGCAATATCTTTTGATACGCGTATCTTATTTCATGTTTACGAGCGTTTTTTTAATTATAAATTGGAAATTATCAGAAATGAGACGGTAATTACGGCGTGACTGGTAATTAAAATCATTAGTTATATAATATTGCATCTGTAAATATAAAGGGGGATACACATGTACGTATATATACACATCCAATAAGTTTTTTATTAAAATCTTTATTTTTTGTGTTTCGTAGCGTTCTCCTAAACAATAATTAACGTAACTTAACGTGAAATTGTGGTGTAAGAGAGAAAGAGAGAGAGAGAGAGAGAGGGAAAGAGAGAAAGTATAATGCTCGATATATTAGAATTATGGAAACTTTCACTCAAAGTAATGGTACGGTATACAAGTGGAGCAGATTTAAGATACGTAGAGTAATCTTAAGATTATATTGACAATGAGACGACGTGACCGATTAACAAAAATTAATCGATCTCTCGGTTGACCAATGAGTTAATTACGCAAATAGGTACGCAGACAGAGTAGAGACATAAGTTAACTTATGGGTTTAGACTCGGGGAACATAATCGTCCACGTCGAGAAAATAACGACATTCGAGAAAAGGTGGAGGGGCGATTTCGAAAATTTGCGACTGAAAATAAAGAAAATTTTAATCGCGATTTCTCTCGACGCGCACGACATCGACGCTGCTTCGATCCGAAAGTCTATACCCTCGTCAGAAAATGTTATAATATGAGTTAAGTTATATACTTAACACGATACACAAAGTCGTTATATCCCGAGTATCAAATGGATACGATCAAATACCACGGTTCAAGCGAAACGGAGATTATTACTTGTCGTTCTATCTTGATTAGAATGCGGATCTGTAACCAGGTACACGTAGATGTAATAATTTCCATACATGCTTGTATCATGTTTTAGATATCAGTCGCTTCAGTCGCTTATTTATGTTCCGCGTGAACCGGGTGCTCTCCCTTTAAACAAAAAGAAATAATTTGTCATTACATCAATCGATTATCTGCATTTACTTAACGCATAATAAACAGATATCCACATTATTAATGAAACGTGGAAAGTGAACAAATGAGTTGGAAGAGACTTTAGACGACTATTTTTGCCACAAATACTTTTGGAATGGGATATGTACATCCACCTTCCCAATTGGCACTAATGCCTTCGTACGAAAATGTTATGGATCACAATTTCATAATGTTTCCATATTCACAAGTATAGAAAGTCCCATTCGACGCGGATAAATTGCTCGAGTATCTTTTATTCTCATGCTCACGAATCGAAATGAAAGACACATTTTACAAATGTAACGTGGAAGAAAAGTATGTTCAAGTTCTACTTTTATCAGTCTTCAAATAGAAAGATCACTTCGAATATATAACAAAAATTTGATGTCTACGTTACTGCACACAATCTAAAGATTTGAGAAATGCATTCCAGAGTTATGTGATGACCGACTAACTCAAACTTCCACTTGTTCTTTTAGGCGCACATCGTTCATCAAAATGTTTAGTCCGGAACGAATCCCGACACGTTGCGTGGGATTATCGTTATCTTATCTTATTACGCACCTCTTGTCAATCGTAGTATCTCGTTTATTAAACGTAATTAATTCGAACTAATCGCGTGCAACATGTCGACCTTACATCGAGACTCTGAGATTTCTGAAATCATCACGAATATCGGCAAGAGTCGAATGTCGTGTTAAGAGAACGAAGAGTCTCAACGATATTTGTAGCAAAAATACACATGTCACATTGCTCCCCGCGATCATATACGCAATTATTTAAAAAAAAAAGTAAAACTTAACAGACGACACGAAGTTTTGGCAAAGAACATAACGTTTAACGTCGAACAACCAGTACTCAGTGTCAAACGGGTAGCGGCTGTACAAATCGTGGTACCCGTTGACAACGAGCTCGATGATCGCATACCTATACTTAAGAATCTATTATTTATATGACGATACTGTTCATATGATTTGCTCACAAACGAGTTTAACTGTACCGCAAACGAAACAAGTGACCCACGCTACTCTCGATCCAGTTATACCAATAATCATGTGTACTGATACATTGTACATGCGTTATTGCCAATAACATATGTACTGCTCCATCTCCATACGATTAATAGGCGTTCAGGTATATCCATTCATTCTAACGAAAGCAAACGCGATAATTACGCAGACACATACCTTAACATAATATTATCAAAGTAATGATACCTCTGTGAAATAAAAATCCCTGAAGTATAACAGAGTTGAACCGTCATAATTATAGTTGTTTCAATTGACGATATTTACAACAAAAATGACAGATTTCCTTGACTCTCTTATGAAAATAATATGACTACTCGTAATTGATATTCGTGAATGTTCATGTTTGACATGTTTGCAAATGAACATGATGGTCGCAGAAACTACGCATTCGAAATTACGTAGGAAGATGAAGCATAAGGAACAGAATGCATATGTGTATATGTGTATGTGTACATGCATGTATATGAATCAGGACATGTGTATCTATGTATGTATGTATGTATGTACGAAACAAACTGCATAAATGCTTAGAAGTGCAATACAAATTCGAAGAGTATTACCAATTAAGGTCTGTAATTTTTACAGTTTCAGCAACTTAACTTCAATGCCGTATTGCAAAATGCATTTAACAAATATACAATTTTTATGAAAAGGGATATCCTTTACAGGTATAATTGATAGCAAAAATTAGATTCACTAAAGTTATAAACGTTACGATATTGTTAATTATTAATTCTAATGGACAAATTCGCTTTAGAAGTGCATACATGACACACTTTGGCCATTTACTGCTTACACAAACAATAATCGATTGTTACCAAATGCGTAAAATCGCCCGAGGAAATTCCCTATTGCTGATTGTTAGAAATTCCAACATTTGCATGAAATATGTAGTTCTTCGAAAACAAATTTGCACATAAGAATTAATTCTATGTGGATAATGTTTAACTCTCGCGCATCTCTTATTTAAAAAATTATATCTTGCATATACATGATTTTATACCTTATAGATTGTGTCATAGAGAAAATAATGACAAATAGATTTTAGAATGGATTTGTAGATGAAACACACAACCAAAACTTTTAAGCTTCTATTGCATTTATGTTCTCTGATAAAGACTCTAAAGAGTACTTGCATTATGTACATCTATACAATTCCTATATTCGATTGAATATTACACACAACTGGATATATATGCTATAGAAAGTTACAAGCTGTCTTGATAATATTGCAAAGAAAAGATTAACATAAACTTTTGTAATATTTACTACTTTAAGAAAGAAAACATATGCTGCTATAGCATCTATATATTCGCATCTAACTCACTCTTATTTTCTATGCAAAAAGATAAACATCCACATTAATTTACTGCGTTGTATACAATACACACAAGCATTGTAAGTTCTACATTTCATCTAATCCAATAATGCTACGAAATATACTATTCGCCGAATGTAAAAAAATATCGCTTCTCGTGTCAAAAATCTGACTTGATTAATATTGATATAGACAAAATTAGTTTTACAAAACATACTTAATTGCAAGTCTGAAAAGCTTGCAGAAACTTTTGTAAGTTCTATGATCGTACTCTCTAGAGCCTCCCGACGTAAAGCTATACTTTTATATTCTATTTAGCTATTTTATTTCCACATAGTCTTTTTAAAGAAAGAAATGTCTTGGTTGTGCGCTCACATAATTTTTGGATATTACTTATGAAATATTTGGAAAAGGATTTCAAGAATAGTGATATACATTTTTCTTCAAGAGATGCATTTTCACTACCATTACTTTTACTTGTTTACGGCATATATTAGCAAAAAAATAGCCTTGTCATTGAAATGCACAAAACATAACCGTTGCTTTATAGAAAGTAAAGAAAGTGATATGATAAAATAATAAAAAAAACTTCAAAATTTGTCCAGCAATATATTAATCTAAAACGTTGATTATAATCTCCTCCCGTTAAAGAGACAGGAAGCACGATTGCGCAAACGCATTTTTCAGAATAATTATACTGTTTCGCACGTACAACATATGTATCTTTAAGGAGTACATAAAATTACTATATCGTAATATAGTAACTGGGATTCTTGTAACATAAGAATCAATTTCAAGCGAAATGATACTTTACATTTCGATACAATTAGCGATCTAACTACTAATGATCGAAAAAAATATGGATACGTAACCAAGGTATACGGCAGCTTTTTTAGCCATCAAAGGAATTATATGTTAGATTAATTCAGTATCTTAAGTTACCTAGTTACTGTTGTGTTTGTGTATCAAATCATTATCATAACAATTACTTGTTGGGCACACACCGAATTAAAGTCTCAGCTGTAAGCATGTATCATATTTTCGGTACTTCTCCGCAATCGGTGTTCATTAGCCATCCTCCTTTGGGGGTGTGAACCAACCTGTCAAAGCACAAAACAACATTTTATAAGTGATGTAACACAATAAGCACAACATAAAATAGGCAAATTTTCACCATTCTTTTCATGTATTTGTACAAGAGACTTGAATGACTGTTGGGCACGTGCCAAACTGTATTGGCCTTGTCCACCACACACTTTGCCAGCGCCGCCTGATCCTTGGAACTGTATACGCGCTTTCCCCTTCACTAACGTCGCTGAAATCTGCATTATAACAGCTTCTACCGTATATGCCGAACTCCATCCTTGTTTTGTGAGAAGTTCCATGCAAATTGCACCTCCCACAAGAACATATCCACCAGATATGATAGGATGTACGACTCTTACAAATGGAGGTTCAAACGGATAAGTTTCCTATGATAATAAAAATTTAGGATAAGGTATTTTTTTAAAACTAGATGAAATTGCTAAAAAATTACAAATTGATACATACATCTTATTCGAAGCTTAAGTCTTATGTTTAGTCTTATATAAGTAAGTTACCTTGAAAAGCATATTGAGAAGAATACTGTCTTTGCCCTCTTTCTCTTTTAAAAGAATGAGATCGCTATGAAGTGGTGAATCGGGATCTACACACATCAATCTGATATTCCATTCATACAAACTGTCATTTACTAGTTCTATGCTATACATTCCTGGAAAAAAAGAAGTATATAGAATGTTTCGAAATTCCTTTGATAAACTTCAGAAGTAAAAAAATACATATAAACTTATGTCCAAAAGTTCGTGGAATAAATATTATCATTGAAAAATTAAATTTAATGATAAAATCGAACTGACAAAATTTGACTAATGTCAAGTCACAGTTTACAAGAAATGTCCAAGATATCCCCCGTCTGACTGAATGCAAACAATGACGATTATGGACTGCCGCATCTTTCCAAAAATCTCAGAATAATCGTGATTTTCACAAGTATCAAAAATACATTGAAAATAAAGCAATTCTTCATTTTTAATTGTAACTGAATACACAAAGGAACTGTTTTCAAATTTTTCAATATTTTTTATGAACTATGACTATTGATATCGATCAGATTTTGTCAGTTCAAAATTTTGTTGTTAAATCTAATCTTTCAATGATTTTAATCTGATCTGTCAACTTTCATCTCATTTTCGGACATAAGTTTGTATGAATTTTTTGTTTATTATAATGTAAAGAATTCATTTCTGAAGTTGGTCAAAGAAATTGAAAACACTATATACATAAAATGCATGTATAATAATTATTAAAACTGGGGTTAACTGTAATCACAAAACTTTAAACATAACATACCTTTTTTAAAGCTGTCACTTCGGTATATATCACGTAGTTCTTTCATGAGTCTATCGGTGGCTTGTACACTTCCACAAACAGATCCTTTTAAATAATCTTGTCTCTGATTTTGTCTCAACCTTTCCAACGTCGCAAGATGTTCCAAATCCATTTCTTCACTCTGTATCATTAAAAAGATCAAGATGACGGAGATTAATGACAGCAGTAACTGAACGGCAGTAAACTACTCGCCTAAGTTTATCTCTCTTTACCTTATTCTTAGAATTAGCGTCTCCTTCGTCCATATCCAGATGAAGGTCTTCCTCAGTCTCGCTCTCTTCATCTTCGTCGATATCGTCTAGGTCCTCAGCGTCCATCCTTTGCGCCACAGCTTCGTTCGACCCTCCTAAGCGTAATGGATCCAAAGCAGTTCTCAGCCTTTCGACGTCCGGTGGTTCCGGTAACGAGTGTAGTCTGCATAACTCTTTCAACAGGATGCCGACTTGATTGATTACATGGTTGTCACGGCCTGTTGTGTTACTTAAAATTTGTACAGCGTTCGTAACACTAGTCTCCTCGGATTCGGCAAACCAGACGGGCGGCGTCGAAGGATAGGTTTCCTATGTAAACATCATTGACGTTAACTTTATGGCATGACAAACAACAATTCCTATAACTCAATATGTACGGTTGACTACTGTGAACTATAGTGAAAGGAGACAAACGAAAGATGAACTTTCCACACACACAAGGACCGCAACCACGCACGTCTCATACATCCATTTAAACACGCACGCGAAAGAACACAAAAAAAAGAACTCCTGCGCACACGCACACCGACAGCTGTCGCGTAATCGGTAAATGATGCACGAAAGATGCTGAAATATCTACGGCGTAACCGTACGAGCGGCAATACGCGTTGCAAAAGGATCGCGCTCGATTGCGACGTTCCTCGTGCTGACATCGCGCGCGCACACACACTGGTCGTGTCGTTGCGCCTCTACGTCGCAGGAGAGAGAGAGAGAGAGGGAGGGAGAGAGAGAGAAAGAAAGAGAGAGAGAGACAGAGAAAGAAAAAAAATCGACTCGCGCCGCCGATTAATTTGCGATCTTAAGGTGCGGGACACGAGCGCGAAACGTCCATAAGGCGCGAGATTCGCGGACGAGGCTCCTTTGTCTCGGTCCTCGTCTCTCCTCCACCTTTGTCTGACACGTCGATGTGTAAAAAAAAAAAAACAATGCCCGCGAGATCCCGGAACGGCACCGATACTCCCTGCGCGAAGGGACAGGCATCGACCCCGTTATCGCGCCGTTAATCCGCCGACGGGGATCCTCGCGCTCGCGGGGGAGAAAAAGCAAGGGAAAAAAATCGATCGCCAACGGCGCCGAGACGATCGAGAAAAGGGGGTGGGTGAGAGAGAGAGAGAGAGAGACGTGGGATTGAGCGGGCGAGAGATCTCGGCCGCGGCACCAAACAACGTCGGGCTGCTCGTCGTTGTCGTTCTCCTTTGTCCGTCCATCCGAGACTCACCTGGCGAGTGTCCGTCCGTAACGGGATACGCGAAATGAACGAGATGCACCGACGGAATGAACGTACATACGTGCGTGCGTAGGATACGCGCGGTACTCACGCACTCATTCACCTCGCACACGGACCTAACGATCGTGTAAAGAGCGGCACTCGGCGTACACCCATCCTCGTCGTAGGCGCGCCACAGTTGCACTTACTGTGATATTGGCGTGTATTTCGTACTTCTTCCCATTTTTACCGACGAATCTGCAGCTGAGCTCGTCCACGCTCGCAGACATTATCTGAAACCTCTCATGGCTCTTGGGGAAGACGGATTCGAGCGTTTTGATTTCCTGCTTGAGGGTGTTCAGACAAGCCATTTGCGGTGCGACGTACGGGCGGTGAGGCGCGTATACACGGCGGGCACAGGCGGCTTTTTCACCCCGTCCGAACGAGACACGGACGAAATAACCGTGGTGACAGAGACAAGATGATTCCGATGACTACCCGACAAAATGGCGACCGCGACTAGCCGCTTCGGCTGCTCCCGTACGAGCTCGTTATAGTTCGCGGTCGACGGGGCGCCATCCCGCCGCCGTCTGCCGAAGTGTCCCGCGGGTGACGTACTTCCGGCGCGAACGCGGCTGCGAGTTGCACGTGACGGATTTCAAAACCCGGCTTTTGTCGTTTGTCAGGCTCCCCCCAAGCCCCCAAGTGGAACGGAAAGTCATGATGACGTCAAAATGATGCTAAAATGGCGCCTTTGACCTCAAAATGATGTCAAAGGCGTCATTTTAGCATCATTTTGACGTCATCATGACTTTTGTATTCTACTTATGGACCCAAGGAGAACAGAAAAGTCAAAATAATGTCAATTTGACAGCATATTGATCAAATTTATGTCATTTTTTGGTCATGATTGAAATTTCGATGTAAAAATCAAAAAGACATAATTAAAAAGGAGTCAATATAAAGTCATTTTTAAGTCATCTGAGATCGAGATTTCAATCATGACCAAAAAATGACGTAAATTTGGTCAATGTGATGTCAAATTGACGTCATCATGACTTTTCTGTTCTCCTTGGGATTTCTTTCGCACCTGTAACGCGTCGTAACTATATAGGAGCTTCAAGATTCATTCGGATCTAACGTTATCCGGATATCCGCTTATTCTGATAGCGAATATGTGATGCTTCAAAATCGAGTCATCCGGAGATTTGAGTTTTTTAGATACCTTCTCAAGGAAAACAGAAAAGTCAAAATAATGTCAATTTGACATCATATTGACCAAATTTATGTCATTTTTTGATCATGATTGAAATCTCGATCTAAAAATCAAAAAGACAATACAAAAGGAGTCAATATAAAGTCATTTTTAAGTCATCTTTTCAATCATGACCAAAAAATAACATAAATTTGGTCAATATAATATCAAATTGACATTATTTTGACTTTTCTGTTCTCCTTGGGATAGTACCCGGATTCGAATCCAGGATCTGATTCGGTAATTAAATATGAGAATAAAAAATGACGTCCTGAAAAAGACATCTTTAGGACGTCTTCTGGTAAAGTCGCAAAAACGTTCTGAAAAAAAACGTCTTTTGGACTTACATGTTGTTTGGGTATGTTCTTTTTTAAACAATATTTTGCAATATTTTTGCAATGATCCTGAAATATTTTAAAAAATATTGTAGATATATTTCTGAAACGTCTCTCAATGCAGTAGTCAGAGAATGTCCTAAATATTTCTAAATACTAAATTTCTAAATATTATGTTCGTTAATTTCTTTTGTGCAAAGACACAATCATATCCCGCACTAACAATAAATGCATGCACAAATCATGCACAAATAATTATGACATGTCCGAGCTTCGGTTATATAGACTTTCGCTATATAGAAAGCTCGACAAATTTTACGAGACGCAGCGCCATCTAGCGGCAGTCCTAGAATATCAGAATATATAATAAAAAAATATGTAATATTTCTAGAATATTACAATATATGTGATTGAATTATGATAGCTCATAATGATCTAACAACGCAGTTTTAGTCTATATTTTTGTTTTTATAAAAACAAATTTATTGTAGTTAACATTTTACATCTATTTTATGTACACGTTACAATTATTATAAAAATTAAATCATATCTTTATAAAATTTCATGTTTCCTAAATCGTACCACGAGGTTTTTTATATCGTACTGATATGATTTGACACAATTTGTGTTCATTTATCATTTTATGATAATTATTTATTTACCATTTATGTATTATATTAATTATTTATCATTTTATGACTACATAAATAGTTATGTAGTTATAAAATAATAAATACATCTCTCTAATCTATATAATAATAAGCTAAATGCGAATGTGTTAAAGCATTTCAGAGATTTCAAATCGTATTATTAATCATATTATATATTGGATATTTTTATGTTATTAATATATAAACCTTCAAACATATTTTTATTTTTATTCACAAATTTATTATTTTTAAGCAGCTATATTTTTGGAAACCGATAGATACGATTTAGAACACCAATTACTTAAATCGTACTTTTTATACCATATTATAAAAAGGTTTATAACAAATTAATTTACTTGTTGAAAAGTTAATCATATAACAGTAGGTGTCTTAAATCAAACTACAATTTCCAATATTAACTTGCGTGCAAACTAGAGAGTACCAAATAAGAAATATAATATAAAATACCTTAAGTAGTACGATCTTTTTTGGCAACTCTTCCCTATGCAAAATTATTGTTTTATTAAGTAAAACGCGCGCACGCGCGGAGGATGTAGGACGCGAGAAAATAACTGGCTTCCATTGATTGTATCATGAATTTATTTTGAAATATCTAGTAGTCCTATTTTCATATGCACTATATGTACAAATGATAGCGTGATAAAGTATAATACACAGTTTTAACAAACGTTAACAAATAAATGTGCTAATCTAATATATTAAAAATGATATTATACTCTAAACATCTTGGAGCCATCTCTTGCGTTTACCTCGAGAGAAATAAAACGCGTACGCGGCACGATTTACGAAGTAATCGAACGATAAACGCGTTCTCGTAAAAATAATCTAATTAAAGTATAAAAATAAAAAATTCCGTAGACGCTTTTTTTCGTCGCACCAAAGAATCGCAATGTAATATCAACATGTACTTTCTTTTATCACATGTATACCTATACATGCAAGTCCTTCCGCAAGTTATAGCATCGTTCGATATAATTACATCAAACTTACTCACGTATTCGCGAATGAGATGAAATATAAAATGAAAAGCGACGCGTACTATTTCGGGCGATAAATCCGCTTGATTTGCCGTTATGTACATAACACATAATATTGTAGAAACGAAATTATAATATTGTAGAAACGAAATTAACGTAAAGTTATGCGTCGATTAAATGAAATAATATCACCGCTCTCAAAAATGTTTTTATTTAAATAATAAACCGCCAGACGTTTCTCCATCTTCGGATTTCTTCTACATTTTCTTGAACCATTTTTGTTTTTGTAAGTATACCAGTCCAAAGTCTCTCGATAGCGCAATGCAAGGTGTCTTCCAAATCGTAATACCACAAAATATCGCTTCATAAATAATACACTATATTCACTACGACAGAATATCCAAACAATTTCTGCCTTATGCGGAAGATTCACGTTCGACGTGAATCACAGTCGTTATAATTATCTCTTTATATACACTTGTTTGCCATGTACACTGTTTTTAGAGCTTTCTTACGCTAAAATTAGTGAGTGACGAAAGTATATATATTTATATATATATATATATATAGCCGGTCGATAATAACTCTTTAATCCTCTGTCCCACATCGAGAAGAGATAAAATAGCATTTTATACGCTGCCCTGAAAAGGGCCCCCCCTATTGCGTCCTGCATTCTATTATTGTAAATGGAAATAAATGACACAATTATTAAAGACATTAATGTAATGTCGATGTTTCGAAATAATTTATTGAACTGAACAAAATTTGATTTATGACGTATTTATATGAATCAATGTGGAAGACTATTTTAACATGGTTTCAAATATCAACCAGATTTTATCTTTTTATCATTTGAATCCTTTTTTGTCGCATTTTAGTGTTATACCCATATAAATATTTTAACAACTTTCTACATAGGTTGGACATTTTCGAATGCATACATAAATTTAACGTATCTGTGAAGTGGGTTAAAGGTGTCATAATTGCACAATTAAATCTGGCCTTCGCTTTGAGCGAAACCGCCTTGTTTCGTCAAATTGTCATTTCTTTCTTTAAGATCTTTATCGTATATCAGTTATCACTTAATGCGTACAACGCATTTGGCGTAAATATTGTTTGTCATACACTTTTACGAACTTTTTATATTTCTATTTCGACCACGCAGTCTTTTTAATTCCAATAAATTTTCACCCAAACCCATCACGAGATACTTCTTGTACGAACGCTTAAGAATTATTAAATTTAGGTACCATTGTGTAACATATTTCTGAAAATTCGCTGCCTGGAGCAAAAGTTTACAGTGCAAATATCTGAAAGATACAGCAGCAATATTGTGAAATATTATTCGTAACAATACTGAAAAAAAAACACAAGAAATGTCATCTTTTACTTGTCAATTGTGTGAAAGTATCAGATCTTACATATTATTCATATCTTCTATAGATGTAGTTCACGAGATATTGCTCACTGCAATCTTTTCACATTAAGTAGGCATTTGTTTCGCTTCACCATTTCATTCAATACGTCCACCATATTCTTCTGTACACAGTATATTTTTTAAACACTCGAAATAAAAACTGTTCAATAAATTACCTTAACGCTTTTTAACAAGTTTTATGAAAATGGTATAAAAACTCACGCAAAATATCGCAATAAATGAATGGACTAATGCTTGCAGCTAGTTATCAGGATACGCACTAGTAATAGCTAGGAACTTGAAGAAGCTTTACTTCCATTTTCGCTTTTTTTTTATTCATATACATTTAATATGCAAAATAGGTTATTCATTCTGAATAACTCTATAGCACGTTATGCCCATTTGCAAATGGGATAATAGCATTTTCTTTCTCCGAATTTTTTTTAAAACAAAATTTGCATTTTTTTCGCAAGATACTAATATATAACAAGAACACTATAGAGTATAATGATTAAAAGAATTAGAATCTGAAAGAATATTTACTGTTATGTAAAGAGGTAGAAAAAAAGGTGTTTGTTATGTTGCACGTATGCTTTTGTGTATAAGTGTGTGTGGAATGATGGGATACATTTAATTTGAAAATAAGATCGCTCTCTATCTTAGGTCTAGTTTGTCCAATAATATAATGGTCTTTATATTATAACAGGTCTCTCGAAAATAAAAATAAAATAAATCAATGGTCGATGTTAGATGCAACTTTCGGGTAGACTTTCGTGCCGACGCTCACTATCCTCCTTGTCACTCGCATCTTGACAATGAGCTGCTGGACAAGCGTAATTAAGGCAGTGCGATGCTTTGTCTCAATAGTGGCCGTACCGAAAAAAATTTCGATGACGGTTTGATAAGAAGCAACAATATCGCTTCTCCCGAGACAAAGCATCGCGCACCTTAATTATACGTATCCAGCAATTCATTGTCAAAACGCCAGAAGAGGATAGTGGATGTCGACACAAAAATTGGGCCGAAAATTGCATCTAATTCCGACCATTAAACTAAATCTTTCTACATAGAAAACAGATCTGAATTGTCAACCATATTTGAAATTTACACGTTTCAATTTTATTTACAAGTATCCTCTTCAATACACTTTGGAGAAAGAAATAGCTTGTCACTGTGTCACTTTACACTTGAAGCGTCAATCATATGTATATTTTGTCACGCATCATACGCGAATTATAATTTTTTATTTAGATACACCTCTCTTAAAGGCGTTCCAAAACGCGATGATGGAAATATCGGCTTTAGAATGCCGAATGGTAATAATCATAAGTAGGCCAGTAAGGCTGTAGCCAATCCTAGCTGGTACGTTGACGTTTTTTGGCAGGGTGCTCTTCAGACGAATGAGCTGGGGAAGGCATGACCATATCTCCTCTTTGATTAAACATATACTTGAATTGTGGCATATATTTCATTACACTTCTAACTTGGATTAAAGGCAGATCTTCCGTTAGCGAAGAACATTTGCCTGCCTCCATTAACATCTTCATTTGTAGTCTGTAAAGTTTTATTTTTTTGTAAAAATGAATAATTTCATTGAATATGTTGTGCCAAGTATAGTCACTGTCCTATTTATGTATATTTATTTATTTGTCTATATATATTTATTTATATATTTATCTATATATTTACCTATTTCCTTGATATAAGTCTATATGTAGCACATCTGTAAGAACTTGTCTACAACTCTCGATGTCACAGGCAGGAAAAAAATTAGAAACAAAGTCAGGAAGTGTCATCAACAATTCAGTATAGATGTAAGGCTTGAAATTAATACAGGGTACCATCTTTTCATCAATTAGTGCTTTCTGTATTTGGTATGGTTGTACATGACACGTAGATATATGTGGTTCCGATATTGGTATCAATGGTTTCCTTCCTCGGGAATCCCTAAAAAATAACTTAAACGTGAACACTACTATTTGTTAATTGAATCAAGCGTATTTATAAATACGCTTGATTATAAATACTGTATTTATAAATACTGAAACAAGAAACTCTATTAATCTCATATTTATTTGATTCCCCTAAAGTAATGATATACCTAGAATTGCTGCTGCTGCTGCCGCTACCATTGACTGGTATCAAAGGAGGTGGGTATTTTGCATGAGATGTGTTATGCACAGATGGTGTATGCCTTTGTGGATGTAATAAATTTGATGCTGATGTAGGTACTGGCATTAAAGCTTGGACTTGTTCGCTTAAACCAAGCATCTGTGGATATGTAGTTGCTGTGACTGCATTAGGTACACCTAACGTAGGTGTTGTATATGTAGTGGTCACCCTGAAATATAAAAATTAATATATTATTTTTTACTATTTCGTAGAAATAATTGTTACTAATTTTATTATATTACTTATTCTATCATTAAAGTCTTTAGCCTCTTCGGCAATAAATATGAGTATCCATTAATTTTGTGCGTGTATGTTGCATCTTTATCTTATTTACATAAATTAATAAAATACTCAATATTGCACAAAAACAATATATGAGACTTATGCAAACATGGTTAAATTATATATTTATATATTTATACTTTTACAAATTACAAATGCAATAAAAATATAATTTAATTTACTTTTTAATTAATAAATACATTTTTTGCATTCTTAAATTGTAAAAATAAGAAATAAAGTAGATTTATATAAAAGTAACTCCCATATGCAAATATATATAAACATTTTAATAATTTTAAATGTTTTATTAATCAATTCAACAAAGAAATCAATTCTACAAATGGATTTATAATAATGCTGTCAACATTCATTTCATTCATTACCTTCATTTCAAATATTTTACTCATAATTTTACTCGGGATATTATCCAGATACCTTGATTTATAAATAATTTCTGAAAAATAATGTGTAATGATATAACATATCATTTTGCGTTAGAATCATTGCAGGTTACAATGCTATTGTTCGAAGCTTTTTCCATTTGCATAAGCAAACTAATGGGCATTCAGTCTTTACTTGGATATTAAACAGTCATTTCAGGTAAAAAAAGGGCTTTTTTCAGGTAACGAATGTTTTTGACCTGAAACCTGGCCAACAAAAGAGTTTCCTTTCAGGTAGCCCTGGTAAAAATTTTTCTCATAATTTTCATACGAATTGGAACATTTTTCAGAAATACTGAGAAAATGTACATTTTTTCTTAGAATTTTTCATATATGTGGATTCTGAAATATTCCAAGATTCGTATAAAAAAATCTGAGAAATTTTCTATAAAGTTATAAAATTATACAGAAATTCTCTGAAAAATTCTGAAATTTACATAAAAATTCTGAAAAATTCTAAGAAAAATTTTATAATTTTTCTTTGAATTTTTCATATAATTTTTCAGAATTTTGATATAAATTTTCTCAGTATTTCTGAAAAGTGTTCCAATTGACTATTCGTATGAAAATTATGAGAAAAATTTTCACCAGGGAGCCTAGTTCTTCAGATTTCAGGTCCTACAGCTTTAAAAAGTCCTTTTTTACCTGAAATAGTTTAATGTGACCGTTTATATATATCTAGATATATATAGAGACTATTCTATATTTATATAATATATTGACAGCAATATAATAAACCATACACACATTAATCATTATAAAATCTTAAATATATGAACACATTATGTGACAAATGTACATAACATTAATAAATTGTGATATAGATGTTGTAAAGTAAATTCACAACTAAATCAATGTATTTATCACGCAAAGAAGCTTTAAAGACAGTCGTGTAGATTAATTATAAATATTAATATTAAATTTATCTATATGAATCAGTTTGAGATATAAATTTATGCATGCTATCTTATTTCTTATGATAATCTATATGACAATAGTATATGTTACAAGGACTCACCAATCATCCTTCCCATAGGTGGGATAACTATACAAAAAAAATCATACGTTGTATGTACAAATGCAGAAAGCTATGGTGCAGATACTCTACACATAACAATTATAATTACGCATTAAGTATGTAAACATAATGTTTCAAGCTAGGATAAGCATATGGCTCTGATGCTCGATATTTCATGCTTAATGTGCTGTATACAAGAAGTGAAATTCTTTCCTTCAATTTTACTTTCACACATTAATTAATTTTATTAAAAAGGGATATATTTATTAAACTTTTTTTATTCTAAAAACCAAAATTATCTTTTGCAATGTACGATTTTTTAAATTATTATAAACAATACAACACCATACATAATACGAAACAAATAAGTGCAACAGTTTGATTGGATATTATGTACAGCCTATACTAATTGGTTTGTTTGATCATAAGCAAGCGAACGGTATAAGAATACATCGTTGCAAAAAAAAACATTGATACAAGAAAAACAGATATTTTTTGAAATTATTTAAAGCTTTGTGAGCTTATAACACATGTATACGTACTAAACCATGTTACTTTTAGAAAGCTCTATTGATTCTTACCCGAGATTGGGTTGATTGGAGTGAACAGTTGCTCGTATAAGAGGTGGTGGTTGGGCTTGAGCAACCGATTGCATGGTTGTTGCCGGATATACCCCAGGATATTGAGCTGCTGCTCCACTACTGCCTGCTCTACTTCTAGATTGTTGAGGATAGCTTTTGGGAGCAGCTGTCATTTGTTGCTGAAAATAAAAAGCTGTACATTTGGTCTGGTATATGGTATAAAAACTTAAAAGTTACAATAACATCAAGATTATCAAGACTTCGAATCACATGGTACGATTTATAATGCAAGGAAATTAGCTTACGTTATGCATCACATTGTTCAGAGTCGCTCGTATAATGTTAGCCTGAGAGCCGAGTGTTGTTTGAAAGGTAGGTTGACCGCCGACGAGGCCCGACCAGCCGTTAACCACACCTTGAACAGTATTCAGCATAGGTTGCGACACTATGCTCGACCTACCGGTGGGAAGTCCCGATGGGGAAGAATGCGCGGGGTGCGTCGTCGCCACGGGCCTCGGCTGTCCTATTCGCGGCATTTGAGGCGCTGTACTTACGACAGCCCCCCGCGGCATCATATTAGGCATCGGTACGGTACGCGCGCTTAGAGGTGGTGGTATTGGTTTACTCGCGTTTTGCACGGAAGGAGGCTTAGTCGCCGGCGGTGTAGGCGGTTGTTTTGTCCATCCACCGCCGGTACCGCTCCCGTTGCTGTTCACCAATAACTGCGAGTCCATAACTTTTGTCGGCCAGTAGTCCTCGAAGCCAGTGCCCGGTGGAAAGTAACTCTTAATATCACTCAAACTAATCACCGAACACGTTTCACTCGCGAACAGTTCGTTACGTATACCCTGTACCTTGCAGCAGAATTTCAAGTACGATAAATCCCAGCCCTCGAGCTTTTCCGCCTTTAGCTTGAGATTTTCCGTTTCACCCTCGAAATAAAACAGCGGCACATACTGTAGACTGTCCTTTACCGTGTAAGGTACCACTGACTCTTTGTTTATTCGTATGAAACCACATTTCTCCGCTTTGCGTCCACTCGTGACATTCGGATTGGTACCGGCGGTTAATTTAGTATAACACACATCGAGAAACGTATAAAACTCCTTGGCATCCGAGAGACGCACCACCAGGTCCTTACACGTAAATGCGTCCCTACCGAACTGATTTTCGCAGTGCCTGGTGTTGATCTCATTAAACAACTTGCTCTCGGCCTCCGTAATGTAGTAACTCCTTATACACGTGCAACTGTAGATGTCCGAATGAAGAAAGCTCAGGTACTTGTTGAGAAGCTTAGATTCTAGGATGCGTACTGCGCAATACTTTTCGCCGGAGCGAAATATATAAGGTATGTGACATTCGTCGAAGCTCGTCCAACCGAATCGTCCCCTCTGGCTATCGTCGTCAGGTGTCGGCGCTTTATTTTCCAAACTACTCGCCGGCGGTTTAGCAGCGGACTGCCCGTCGGTTGGCCGTTTGTTCAGAAATCCAAGAATGCCGGGAAGAGTAGGCTGCTGTAAGAGACATTGCTGCCTCTGCTGTTGTTGTTGCACCGCTGGCATGTTCGCCAACATTTTCGCCTTGTGTGCTTCCACCATTTTGGCAGCCAGTTCACGGATTTCCGCATCATCGGGACGTTCTTGCTTGACGACGACTTTTTCGAAATCTGAAAAACAAGGATGTATAAGTTTCGTGTTCTCGAAAGTTGTCGTTTAACGCTAGTTAATTAAGGGCATTCCATCAAGAGCATAACATTGCATACGCGTAGAATTTTGAAAACAATACTTGGGATAAAAAATATGCATTGTGTATAAAGAACTAGTATCTTTTATTGTATTGTGAGTCGAAAAATTGATTACATTGCATGAGCATTATCAGCAGAAGAAATTCTGCTCGTGTTGTTTATAAAATATCATAATTCAATCGGTTATTGCCGATCATTATCACCTGAGTAATAGTAGCTAAGCTTATTTTTGATTATTTATCATGTGAATTTATCAATCATTATGCCACAATAACCCCTAGTCTACAATATATACTTTAAGCTGTTAGGCCCAGTTCCACAACCTATTTTAACCAGAGTTTAACTCGTTATAGACCAATCCTGATTAGGTTTAACGAGTTAAACTTCGGTTAAAGCAAGTTGTGGAACCGGGCCTTAGGCCCAGTTCCACAATCTCCAGTTAACTTAACCGGCCGGTTATTCCATTGGAATTGACCAATCGCATTTGTTAATTTTGCTTAACGACAAATGCGATTGGTCAATTCCAATGGAATAACCGGCCGATTATAAGTTAACTGGAGATTGTGGAACTGGGCCTAAGCCTTAAGAAATTGACTAATCACAGTAGAGTATTCTTCTCACACTTGACTGTGATTGGTCAATTTCTTAAGGCTTAGAGCTTAAAGTATATTGTAGACTAGGACTATATCTCTTTAAGTACATCCGATAAATTCTAAATCGATTCAGTATGTAGGCCGATTTCTCGCGCGCCAATACAAAAATAGCTGTTTTTGTGTTGGTACTCAGTCCGAAAACTATTACGTCAACTAACATAAGTACATAATCGTGCTTTAATACGCAATCATCAGGTAATATTAATTAGTAAAATTAAATAACCAACTTTTCGCGCCTGGCTTAACACGTTGACTGCCGAATACAAGTTAACTCGTAGTTGACGATCTATAAATGAATAGCTATAGCTATTCGCGGATTTGATTTTTTGGAAGGGGAAATAAAATTATATTGTAAATTTCACATGAAAAAATATAATTATAAAAAATATAAATATAATTAAATATCATATTAAAATAATACTGATATAAAAATGGCGTCGAAGACAAAGTTATCTAATTGCAGTGGAAGTCAACGTGTTAAACACGTAAACTAAAAATACGCACATATTAGGAATCGAATCAGATTCAATGGTAACAGAGAGAGAATTCGAAAGGAACAATTTTTTATCAATAGTAATTTTTTCATCGTATAAGCCTAAATTTTCGCCACATGGCAATCGAAACCGCAGGCAGAATTCGTCTCCGATCGAATCGATTCGCGCATCGAGCCTCCACGAGGAAACTCGCGTCAAAATAGCCGCGAATTTCCATCGTGCGGAACACGCCGGTCCGGAACCATGCAATGTCAAAGGGGGGCAAAACCGAATCATCGCGCACGTGACGCGTCTCGATTGAGGATCCTCGATCGATCCCGCGCGCGCGCTCGATGACACGGCGCGCCGCGTCGCGATGACGCGATTAGCGAAATGTAAACCGCGTAAGCGTAAACGCTCCTAGGCGTTGATTGTGTATCACACAACTTGGTGAAACTTATAAAAATGAGCG
>NJRQ01000018.1:1123139-1141556 GCA_003063805.1 Aphaenogaster ashmeadi
ATTCGCTCACTTTTGTAATTTTCACTAAATTTTGAGATACACAATCGACCCCCTGGCTCTGGCGACACCAGGGGGTCGACTGTGTATCACACAACTCGATGAAAATTACAAAAATGAGTGAATTAACTAATTTCATTGCCTAAAGAATTCGTTCACTTTTGTAATCTTCACCAAATTTTGAGATACACAATCGACCCCCGGAAGAGAGAGCCTGCAGCATCGATTCACCATCGATTTACGCGCTCGGGGAATCCCCGCGCGACAATTCGATCAGAATGATCGATATACATCCATTTCCATCAATGTAGATTAACTTCAATTTCGGGGTTTAACTTACTCTTTATCTTTTTCTAATTTTTAGAAAAAGAGCGTCCGAGATTAAAGTTAAATCTACATTGGTGGAAATAAATGGACGATACGCGATCGCCAGCGAGTTAAATTTTCTGTGCCGCGGGCACGGAACACAGGAGGATGCGCGGTCCTTCCTCTCTGTTTATCGATGACGAAATGATTCCCGCGCGTCAATCGCGCAGACGGTCTTCCGGGGCAGACGCCGTAATGCAGGACCGGTTTGCCGAATACATATAGGTCCCAGCTTGGCGCGGCTCGCGCGTGTACAGAACGTGTACGAAAGGGAGACGTACTGAGTGACATTCGCTCGGGTGCCATCCGCGACGGACTGCTTTTCTCGAGCCATATGGCGTCCGTGCTGCTGTCGGCACTCGCGACCGGTATATCGGTGAAGCCGTTCCTCATCCTCGACGCTCGAGATGGTCACCCTTGATCGGTAGCGCGTAATCACATCTCGCAGCGCGGCTGAGGCGATCCGACACGCCACAGTGTTTCCAACGTTGAGGTTATAACATGCAGCAGCCAGCCCGTCCACCTACGTGCACCGCCGACGGTACCGCGCGCGACCCATGTTACACGACGAGGTTGAGGTGCGGGGAGGACGAGGACGACGACGAGGACGGGGACGAGGATTGACGTATCAGCGGGATCGTGTGACGACCGTGCGATCCGCAGACGGGAGAGCTGTCCCTCTAGTCGGTGCTCGCGCCGACTCTCGCAGTTTTCACGCTTTCCCTCGACGATGAAGACAACGACGACGTTTCACTTTGTGCGTCGACACGATTATACCAGGTGGCGCGAAAGATCCTCATCGTAATCACCAACACCACCGCCGCCGCCGCCGTCGCTTACCACCACCACTATCGCGCTCGATACGCCGAGGGGTAAAACAGGGGAAGAACGGGATACGTAGACGGTATCGCTCCACCGCCGACTACGTACATGCTCGTCGTCCGGGCGTAGCTCCGCGGGCCGTCGCTATCCCAAGGACCGCGGTACTCTCGAACGAGGACAGCGCTATACTATCGCGCGCGCGCGCGCGTATACGCGTTTCCCGGTCTTCGCGAAACCTCGATTTCAGATCGTACGAGCCGGTATTGTCGCAGCCAGATTGCGAGCTGACCGCCCGCGGCTCCGCGGGGACACTAGGCATCTCCACTCCACGCGTTCCAAGTCCGCGCGCGGGAACTCTCTGCGCGGACTGTACCGCGCTAGATACACCGCGCGCGCTCCCGCCAGTGTCGTCCTCGGCGGGCCGCGCTCGAACCGGCCTCGGCATTCTTGGGATTAACGCGCGCGCGGAGCCCTCCTCCTCGCGCGGCGCGGCGCGGCGCGGCGCCTCGGCCTCGCGCACGAGGCAACGACGATCGAGCGCGCGGCAGTGACAGCGCGACGTCTCTCCGAAAGTGGCCAAGATTCCCGCGCCTCGAAGATGTGTTACCAATGACTCCGGGGTTGTGATGCTCGGCGCGTGCCGTGCCGATCGATGCGAGTGGCCGGTCCATCGGCCGGAAGTGATGCGCGCCGATTTTGCGACACCCTGTATACTTGAATGAGCACAGAACAGTCATCCGAGACTCTTCTCGATTATTTTTCGATTACTTGCCCGCGAGGCGCGAGTTCGAAACGAGTGCACTCGGTGAACGATGCGCAACGCCGTGCGAGCGATCGATAGATAGATTTCGCGTAAATCGCGAGTTATAGGGCACGTATTATGAATTTATTCGGAAATGATTCCGTTCGGAATGATAGTCACTTGTCCTATGCTTGTCTTTGTCGTTTCCTTGTAGTTTCCCTATCTTTGTCCTGGGTATATATTATGAATTTATTCGGAAACGATTCCGTTCGGAATGATAGTCACTTGTCCTATTCTTGTCTTTATCATTTCCTTGTCGTTTTCCTTATTCTTGTCCTTTATTTTTCGGAATCATTCCGAACGAAATCATTTCCGAATAGATTCATAATACGTGTCCAGGGTACGTATTATGAATTTACTCGGAAATGATTCCGTTCGGAATGATAGTCACTTGTCCTATGCTTGTCTTTGTCGTTTCCTAATCCTCTCGTTCTTTATTTTTTGGAATCATTCCGAACGAAATCGTTTCCGAATAGATTCATGATACGTGTCCTGGGCACATATTATGAATTTATTCGGAAATGATTTTGTTCGGAATGATTCCGAAAAACACAGGACAAAAAGATAGGGAAACTACAAGGAAACGACAAAGACAAGCATAGAACAAGTGACTATCATTCCGAACGGAATCGTTTCCGAATAAATTCATAATACGTACCCTGTGTTTTTCGGAATCATTCCGAACGGAATCATTTCCGAATAGATTCATAATATGTACCCAGGATGTCTTGTACAGAATGTACACCGCAGAACGAGACCGAAATACGTCAATCTCCCGCGCGCCCGGGTCCTATGAATTGTAGATAATTAGCATGTAAAACCTCTGTGATAACGATTACAGTGACCGTAAATAAATACTCCCCTACAATAATTGTATAATGTGGCAGATGTATCTCCCCGTGACTAACGTCCATTTCCACCAATCTAGATTAACTTTAATCTCGGTTAAATTTACTCTTTATCTTGTTCTAGTTCTAAGAATTTAAATCGAGATTAAAGTTAATCTATATTGGGGGAAATGGACGTAAATCCTGCGTTTTTAAGTTTAAGATTTTTGTACGATAAATGACACTATCGCCGTTAAATACGGCTGGTTTGATACTTAGCTTGTAACAATAGAATTGTAAATGACTTATCAGACAAGTAGAATTTAGCGAATTTGTGTTGTATACACGAGTAAACCATTGTTTTGCAAAATTCGTTTTTTTTGCGCAAAGGAACGAAAAGAAACTAGAAAAGTGGAACGACAATCTTACATATAGCATGTATATGTGTGACTATCTTACGAACGATATGTCATTAGAAGCGATTGTTAGATAGGATATTAGGAATTAGCTATAGAGCTACTTCATTCCTGTTGTCGTTGGCTCTACTTCACATTAGAAACATGAATAAGATTTCGCTACTTTTAGTAAATGTGTCAAATATTCGGCATACATTGATCCTAAAAAAAACCTCGTTCAGTTGATGCGCGAACGTTTCACTTTTGGTCGCCATGCCTCGGAGTTTCTGAGAGTATAAGGGAAAAGACGGGATGAGCGAAGAAGGGGCGCGATAGTGAGATGCGTGGATAGCTGAAACTAAACGACCACCCATCTCAGATCGCACGCGTCGTGTAGCATGGATCGGTTGCAGGAGCTAGGTACATACCGCTCAAAGAGTAGCCAGGACTGGCGTATAAGATCGCGCGGACGATGTGACAACGTCGCACGGTCGATATGCTCTTTCAGGCAAAGTGCCAAGATTGGTAAACGCACGCGGGGGTATATAGTCGTGGTTTCCAGGTGCCCTATCGCCCTCCCACTCCCCCCTCTTCTACTCTTCATCTATCCCTCCATCCCTCCTCACTTCATCCCCCCTCTAATGCCAACGCTTGATTCGTTGCTCTTCATCACTCCTGGAACTCGCCCATGGGATTCGCCCTGACGGTGGGGGACTACATAGGGAGTGGGAGTACCGAAGTTGCGCAGAACCCAGCCAGACGTTAGCTCCCGTTCGCGCCATTGCGCAGTTCTTATGTATATAAACCCGTCGGCCGCCTATATACTACATATGTATTATACTTATTATTTTAATCATGATTTACGAGCGCGGCGTTGCCGGTTCTCGCGCTCCGGGCACGCCCATTCCCTCTCTTGTCTCACTTTTCAGCCATATACGAATACATAGAAACGCGCGCGCGGAAAAGCAACGTCGCTTGATCGATACTTGAGAAACTTGCAATAAAAAAAATGACTATAGCGAATACGTTTCTTCGGGAGTCCCGCGCGCAATTATATAGGTTAAAGATTCTCTTTTTCCTAGCATCCAATTAATTGTCCGCCCCCCCTCGTATCATAACCCGAATAATTTCCAAAATTTTGCGAATACACGATATTCAGATATGAGCGTTTATTATTTATTCAACGCGCATTCCGAGAGTTCATTAAATTTTATAGATACCCCTCATGCAAGAAACAATAGAGTATAGTACGTTGGAAATACATGGTTGATTAGGTCATATCGCATCGAGCATTGCGACGTTGCCGTTGCGGCCTTGGCACCTAGTTTTACTGCGCAGCACGTTGGGCCAGTCGTTTTGGCAACACTGGAAAGTCGTAGCGATCTATTTATAGTAGCCCTCTAACGCTGCTGTTGCTATGCCGAACAAAAGGCATATTTGGTTCGGGAGGGGATGAAGATAGGGTGGGGACAATTAGAGTGGGGGAAAAGATCGGCGAGTATAGGTGGTGCGAGGCGAGCAGGGGGGGATTACTAAAAGAACAATATGGCGGCGGAGAGGATATATTCTCCTCCAATCTATCTGCGTTCTGCTATAACTCGGTTTCCTCTATCCCTCTCTCGTGCCGTCGCTTTCTCGCTCGCTCTTTCATGCGCATTCCCCGGTCCTCTATCGCCGCGCGATAGTGGCTCGTCCTATTTCCTGTACCTTACTGATGAAAGTATGACCATGACGGACGATAGTTACGCAACGCGCACCCGTACTCTAGTATGCGCGCGAGCGGAGCATAAGACGGGCAAATTTCGCAACGGAACGTTAATTAGATGCATTTCCTTCTCGCGACCGACAAAGAGAGCCGGCGAGACCAGATGAAGGTCACGCCGCTCGCGCCGCTTTCCCGCTCCGCCTCCCGCGGATGATCGCGGGAAGTAAAATAGAGCGTAAAGGGAGCAAAGGTCGTGGCCGGACGGGCGAAAAAAGGTCCGGCGCGGAGTATCGCATCGTCATCCGTCACGCCATCCTTTACGCACGCGTAATTTCTCTTTTTTCGCACAGCTCGCGCGAAATTGCATATGGCGCCGTTCGCTCGTAGCAGCTGACAGAGGTTCGCCGTGCGCCGCGCGCTCCTACGCGGTGCCGAAAGCACGCGTTCGACTTGCGCGAAGCATAGCGCGCTGCCCGACGGCCCTCGGCGACGCTCGGCCATCTTCGGCGGAGTTTGCCTCTTTGTTACATCACTCCTCGCTCCTTATGTACTACATAGGGGCGGATACATTATGTATACCGCGCGCGCGGGGCCGCACATGTTAGGTTCCACCCGACTCTCGCTCGGTTGTACATAACGCACACATAGCGCGCGTGTACGTGCATACGCGCGAGCAAGCCGGCTGGCGGATACACAGGCGCACTCGTGGCGAGCAAGCCCAGCTCCGCGCTACACGATGCGCGGTTACAACAAACAAGCGGTGCGTTCTCGGCACATAGCATTATTACATAGAGACACGGCGCTGCGCGAAACGATTTAACGGCGAGCGGTACGACGTATGGAAAATTCATGCTTTCGTAATAATAGCGCGGGAGACGCAGCGCGAGGCAATTTCGCGAAATTTAAGAGCGATAACCTTCGTTTACTTTGCATGACAAGTATAAAAGGGATCCTATTCCAGGATAACGCGTATTTTTTTTTAATATCATTTTGCAGACCGTACTCACGCTGTCTACAAACGTATTAAAATGAATGCTATACAAGTCCGTAGTATCCCAACTAGAATATTCCAGAACTTCGTGCGCGTGTGTTGTAACTTTTTTAATTGAAAAACGCACAATATGTATAATTTTATTATATTTATAACCGATGCGTGTCTGTATAATGCATAAAACAGTAGTATACGCGTGCATGTATGTATGTGTGAAATATATACTGATACGTTCAAATAGTATACGCGTGCATGCGTGTGTGTGAAATATATACTGATATGTTCGAATTTAAGAAAATAAAATTTCTACATCTTTATATTTTTCTTTTCTTGGAGAGTTCAAACAAAAAGTTCTTTTTAAGTCGAAATTTTTTGCCAATCACAATTATAACGATGAGATAACGCCTCTAAGCAGTCAAAGATTATCTTACGGGTTGATTTAAATAAACTATGACATCATCCTGCCAAGTATACGCGCCTATCACACTAAATAAGGATCAGCTTTTTATATATCAATTATAAGAAAGTTAAAATAGATACATGAAACGGCATCCAAAGTTTAGATCAAGCTTATTATTATTATTAGCTAGTTAACTACAGTATTCTCCAAATTAACAATTTCTTTAATTTGAGATGTACTAATTCAAGTATTTTCCTCATTGCTGTAAACCATTATCAAACTCCTGTTTCTTAATGCTAGTCAGTACCGTTTACGATTTTGCTTTTATCTCGATGATATCGGCAATTCGCCTTCAGCTGCATGTTCGTTTTTGAGAACGAGAAAAAGCAGAGCTAGAGAATATGGAACAGAAGCGAGGGAGACTGTAGCCGTGTGTTACTTTTTGCTGGAAAAAAAAAAAAAAAAATAGAAAAAGTAGCGTATATCAACTTTTTTGTGTCGACCAGTTTTTGACCAAAAAAAGTAATATGGCTACGGTCTCTATTTTATCGGTCTATGTTCTTGCTCCTCGATTTTTTATTTTCGAAGAAAAAAATATAACTGAAGGAGATAAGATTTGATGATACGGAGATACAAGCAAAATCACAAGAAGAAAGTGTCACTTACCGATGTTTCTTTTTTAACATTTACACTGCCGGCATTTTTTCATTAAAATAGTGTTCTTTTTTCCCAAAAATTCATCTATATAAATAACATACACATTGCGCAGAATTTCGAGATTTGTTCAGAGCCACAAAAGTGGCTTTCCCGGCAGTCTAAAGGTTAAATATATGTTAAGTATTAAAATTTAAGGGATACATACGAAGTGTCCCATTTAAAACAGTAAAATGGGACACCCTGTATAAGAAAATATGTATTGGATAATTGGAAGTATAGCACGCTATCCAAATAATTAGATAATGTATCTTGTAAGTAATATTGAAAAAAAGAGTCTGAATATTGATTCCACTAGTAAGAAAAATTCTTGGATTCTTGGTCGACGTCCAGAATATTAAGTCCAACAGAAACTGCTTTAAAATAAACTGTCATACTTAAGTAATAAATATGACCGAATGTACTTTTGACACGATGCCCGGAATATTTAAATAATACTTCAAATATCAATAAGGTGAACACTATACACGAGGTAAACACGTCTATTTTCGTTAGGAATAGATGCCTACAAAACAATATTAGTAGACATAGACTCAATGTAAATAGAAATCAATATTAATATCATCAATAGAGATGTAATTATACGTCGTCTTTCACGCATCATATCAATGAAAATGACGGCCAGCTGATCTCTCGCATGATCGCTAATGCATTCACTTGCCATGGATAGACTATCAATAATGAAACACGCAGGGATTCTCCGGAAATGGTATTTCGCAAATCGGAATGCCCGATTTTTTCCGAATTTCCGAACGCGATCATTTATAGTTCGAAATAACTGAAAATATCCGATTAATAAAAGGAATTTAAATCTATAGAAAAAAGAAAGTATGGATATAAGGTATAAAAATAAGGGGGGAGGATATTTCAGCTGGAAAATGCCACGCTATCGTTTTAGACACTTTTCTACTCGCGATAAACTAGCGGATAGTTTTTACGTGGACACTAAACGACGGTTTTTACCGATGCCTGTCTTTGGAATAAACAAGTTTGTATTATCAGTGAGCATTCGAACAAGCCAGAATATTGATTTCCAACTTCACGTTTCCGAAAAAACATCCTTTCGCCGTTGACAAGATAATACTCTAAGTATGTGTAATCGAGAAGACTATTTGGTCTGTATTAACCCTAGTTTCTCACACTACAAACTTTTTTATGGGCTTCCCACACTGGGATACAGGCTACCCCACGTCGTATTTAGCTAAAAATATAAGAAAAAATCAACTGATTTTAAGTAATTTTTTTTCCATCGGTACACCACACATCGAGGAATATACCTGTGCATAGAAAAATATGAAAGACAGTAGTTTGTAAAATATTCGCTTGTAAGAGAAGTTACATTTGAAAATCGCAAACTAGAGAATTTTACCTGGGGTTACAGGAACCCCAGTGTGGGAAGCTAGGGTTAATAATAATATGGTGTATCACACACACATACACATATTTTATAAAGTCACATATGAAATTTTAATTCATCTGGTAACAGATCGATATACTTTATATAAAAGCCAATTCTCGTTTTCGCAATTATTTTATAACCATGTACTGAAACATATATGTATGTGCATGCATTGTCGTATGTGCTCGTGTGTGCATGTGCACAATTTAATGTACAAGTTCTAAATGATACAGCGAGATATATAGAAATTCATAGGCCCGTATTCTGTACCCTCTTTTATTGATAAAAGTGCCTCTAAAAGAGGCTTAGAAGCCACCTGATTGGCTGAGAAGCCACATTTAAGACACTCTTATCGATAAAAGATGGTACAGAATACGGGCCATGGTGTATTAAGAACTATGCAAAATCTTAGTAAACCCACCGATCAAAAAAGTTTACGCTCATTAAGTAGTGCTCATTAACATCTCGTTAACACTTAAACACCAGTTTTTTTTTTTTTCTAAACATTTTCTAGACATGGCTTCATTACTTGCTTATACCGGCATTTTATCGACATGTATTCTGTCGTGGAAATTCTTACTACCCCAGTACTACACTTAATTTGTCAATTGACGAATGCACGCCGACCACGTTTCGCCGGTACCACGCGAAAGCCGCGTCTTGTGGAAGGAATACGATTCTTGGATACTTGGATTCTTGGATACAATGTTAACGCGAGAGTAATATGATCTAGGCGTGGAAGGGGCTCGCAGTGTGTACGCTACGAAGAGCGAGGACAGCAAGATCGCGAGGAAAAGAAGAGGAGATAAAGTTTCGCGCGATCCTTCGTCATTACCGCCGCCATTGCCATTGCCATTGCCGCTGTCGCCGCCGCTGCTGTCGTCGTGACTAGAATCACCGCCATCGCTACCATCGCTGGCACTATTGGCCACCACCTCTGCCCAGCAATGCCAGAAAGTAGACGGGCTTCAACGAAACGAAGGTAGAGGGGACACTCACACATAAGAGACGCCATGTCTCTACGTACATTCAGCGCCTACACGTACGTGGCTGCCGTTTGCGCGAGTATCCCTTCCATCTCCTTTTCGACAGGACCGCGTCTACTTTCTGGTAGATCACTGTCTCCACCAACGTTGGCGCCACTGCCACCGCCATAGCTAGCGCCGCCCGCCAATGCCGCCGTCGCCGCTATCGTCGCCACCTACCTAACCTCAAATCTTACCTTTGTTGATGCGGGCCTCGACAATCTGTACGTCTTCGTCGATGCTCTTGTCGCCCATCTTCTCGTTAAACTGGATATCCATGCACATAATTCCACGTCGTGTGGAACCTTGTTCGCGACACGGCCACTATGCCACCGCGCACCCGTGACATTTACATGGAATTGGGTGCTTACGAGCCAACGAGCGCGGGCGCGCGCGAAAATTTGTACGCGCTTGACAAAAGAACCGGAAGAAAGGGTCGCCGTCGTCGCGTCGTAATCAACACGCGCGAGAGAGTACTTTCGGTGGAGACGCGGCTGCGTTTTGTGAGTCCGTCGAATGCGCCGAGCTCGTGTAGCTAGGAGGAGATGGTGTTCGTATACGTGTGTGTGTATGTGTGTGTGTGAGAGAGAGAGAGTGTACAGACGCCACGAACACGTCTCAACGCGCTACAACGTGTCTCAACACGTCCAACCGTGTCTCACACATTCGCACCACACCGCGACACCGGCGATGTCGATGTGATGCGCAGTACACTTCGCCTTACCGGTATATTACATAGCGAGGGACGTACACGCGCGAAGCAACACGTCGTTCGTTCGGGATTCCCTCTCGAGCCGCGCGTTTTCTACTGTTTTGCCAAGAAGCCGACCGGGCTTCAGATCAGATTTGAATGTGGCACACGTTGCCAGTTCTTTCTCATACTCTCTCCTCTTCTCTTCCGCTCACCCCCTCCCTCGCTGCCCCGGCCCCCCCTCAGTCCCCCTCAGACCCCCATTTCCGTCTTATGTACTTAACGGTTGCGACGTTGCCGCACATCCGGTATCGCATGGCCGCGTGGTGGGGGGCGGAGAATTTCGAAGGAGTGGGAGGTAGTACATAGGTGCCGACAGCCGCGTGGTGGGATTTTGCGCGGCGACCGACGAATGACGTGGCGGGGGCAAATGGGAGGGGATGTACATATATATACACAAAAAGGGGAGGGGAGATTTCCAGCTCAGAAATGGGAATTTTCCATGAAATGTCCGAGCAGCCGCGACCGTTATTTGATCACGTGATCATGCCGGAAATCGTAAAGCCGATGCGCGACGCACGCGCCCTTGCGGAAAAGGAGAGGAAAATTCCCCTATCTTCCATCTTTATATTTGTCCAAGATATTGATTTTTTAATTGATCCTTGAAATAACCATTTTCAATTAATATTTGAAAAAAGGTAGGTATCGTTAATTGGCCATAATAATTAATCTTTATATTACAATAAATATAAAATTATTTATTACGTTGGTTGATTCATTAAATGGTACGTGATACAGAGTGACGAATGGTCAAGTTTGTACAATGGTGCAGAGGACGAGAGGACTATTGACAGCCAAAATAATAATTATTCTATTACACCAATTATATATACATTAGTTATTGTAAAACACATTGCTCGGATGCTCGTTGCAAGGAATCTATATCCTTGGTAGCCAAGAGTCCTTTGGTACTTTCGGCTTCCTTCATCCAAATCTGTACCTGTTAATCAAAAATATAAATAACTATGATTATAACTATAAATTACAAGCATGCACACATATATTGATTCGAAAGATCAACAAAACAATTATAAAAATCTATATATTTTTTTTAATACTCGTGTAAAAATTTCAATAAACATTAATGTTGTATTCTAGTTTTATTTGCAAATGATAAAATAATAACATAACAGCAATTTAACCCTCCGGTAGATAAACTTAGTAGTCGCCTCACGAATAGTCGTCTTTCGAGTAGCCCGCCTCGGGTAACATGTACCAATACCGAACATCAAACTATGCGATATTCTCAGAGTAAATTGCTATTCACACTATTCCTTCCGTCTTATTTTCACAATACACATTTACAAATCTGTCATACCTATTGTGTGATTAATACACACTTTCCGGGGAGCTTTTCTCAAACTTTTTTACGCCTAACCTTTGTATAGCTTATAATACCATCATACTCTCTCTCTCTAGTCGGACTATTTAAGGTTATGAGAGAATACAAGAAAATGTCCTTGAAGGGACAGCGGCGTATAAAATCATTATGAGCAAGGTTGGAAAGTAACGCATTACTTGTAATGCCGTTACCTTTATCGTCATTTTTTTTACTAACGATTTAGTAATGACGTTACATTTTTTTTTATAACGGTAACGGTAACGCCAGGGTTGGGAAAGTTACTTTTGAAAAGTAACTTGTTAATTACGTGTTACTTTTCACGTGTAAGTTTTACTTAAATTTTTGAAATGAATAATATTTTAAAAAGTACGAGTAACGGTAACGAGTTCCCAGGTAGAACACAAAATCATAATAAGATCATAATGACATCAAGTAGAAGTCATTTTAAGAAAAATCATGACGTCATTCGATACACTTTTTATGATGATTTTGTGATGAATTCTTGATATAGCAATGATTTTTAAGTGATTTTTTAACTAAAAAATCTTCTGAAAATCATTACTATATCAAGAATTTATCACAAAATCATCATAAAATGTCATAATGATTTTTCCTTGAAAATGTCAAAATGACTTCTACTTGATGTCATTATGATCTTTTATGATTTTGCCCAAGTAGAACACAAACGTCACGATGATGTCAAAATGATGCTAAAATGCCGCCTTTGACATCATTTTGAGGTCATTTAGACGTCATCATGTCAAAATGATGTCAAAGGCGTCATTTTAGCATCATTTTGACGTCATCATAACTTTCAGTTCTACTTGGGTGTGTTCTACCTGGGTTACTTTTCGAAAGTAACTTTCTCAATCTCTAGTGTTATCATTATGAAAAACATTAACATCACTACCAATCATTACTAAATCATTACTAAAAAAAGTAGCGATAATGATAAGAAGTAACGCATTACTTTCTACTCTTGATTTTAACCAAACCATATCTCAAGTAGAACACAAACGTCACGATGATGTCAAAATGATGCTAAAATGACGCCTTTGACATCATTTTGAGGTCATTTAGACGTCATCATGTCAAAATGATGTCAAGGCGTCATTTTAGCATCATTTTGACGTCATCATGACTTTCGTGTTCTACTTGGGATATAGCAAACTTCCCTTCCAACGAAATCAATCTGTCAGATAGGTACAATTGTCCGAAGATTAAAGAAAAATTGCTATCATTTATTGTTGCATGTATCGAATCATTTCAAAAGTCTCTTGGAATATATTAAATATATTTTCAAATCCACTTATATTAATAGTTTACTTCATTTTATTTTTTTACACTTATTTTCGCATTAAAATTCATAGAAAAACATACGAAGACTTTAGAAATGAGTCCAGACACTTCAGTAGAGCGTAATATTCTGATCCATCCAATCACCTGCTTATGCAGCAGATCTCTTCTTCGGCCTATCGGTTCCTTACCCAACAGAGGTACAAGTACACTTAGACAGGACTGAAATTTTTCTAGAGCCAGAGCATAGCTACCCTCAGCGAGATATTGCTCAGCAGCTTCTCCTATTTCAAGTGCGTCCGCCATACCCGTAGTACTTTTACTGAGAACTCCTGTCAATAAATACGTTATGTCACAACTACCTGCCATGATCTATAAGTTGGAGTTTCGGGTTGTTATCTTAAACGTTAGTATTTGTAATTTATCACATAGATAATAAAAAACAACTATGTAAAATTTCACTTGAGATAAGCATTTTATTTTGGTCCCAAACACGATACAAACGTAATTCGTTATAGGTGAATGCCGAGCTTTTCTCCAAGGACGGTGTCTTTTGCAGGGACGAAGTGTTCCCTTTATTTTCAGGCGCCGAGCGCTTTTCGTTATTTCCATCTATAAATGCCACTTTAAGTGTTTCTGCTCTCCTTATGTAATCGTTCACACGATGTCGTAATAACTCCTTTCGCTTTAGATCACTTTCGTCTAATTGAATAATGCATAATTATAATAAAACATTCATAAAAATTCCAAAAAGCTAAATGGAGACGTATGCGAACGTTAAAGATTCACGAAACGATCTTACTTGTCAAAATCGGAATGAAATATCTGAGCGCTTCGCAGTAAAGATAAAATGCTTCTTTTGCATTCTTCTCGGCATCCATTTCAACGGCTTTGTGCACCAGTGCGGCTGCTTTATCGTAATTTTCTTTCGCAGGTGCGTGTTCCAAGTCCAGAAAATCATGCGCGAAAAATTCGTCGTACGTTATCCGATCGGCAGGATTATGCTTCAACAAAGCCATAAGCAAGTCCTTACACGTTGCCGAAACATGAGCCGCCTTCGGCATCTACGGTCAATAATACTAATACTCATGAGTGATTCACGATTACATTTGACGCGAATTAATGTGCATATTATTTATACGTCACTGAATCGAACGAGATAACGATCTGTGTATATCATTGAATTATTTCTTTCCCGACCGTCGTAACATCAATATTAGAACTAAATATTAATGATAATAGGCTCTCGGATTAAATTATTTTTTAATTATCCTTGATCAATATTAGAATCGCAAAAATCGAAAATTAATATGATCCGTGCGTTTAAGAAGGTTCTTCTGATGGCCAGTATTCACAGTCCATTCTTATTTCAAGATCATCTTAAGTAATGTCTTAAGATGCTAATACGGCTCTGTGATTGGTTTATGACATCTTAAGACTGTACTTAAGACGGTCTTAAATATAAGAACGGACTATGATTACCGGCCTAATGCCTAATTTCTTCACCTTTAGATAACTTTATCCGGAAGATATCTCTCAGAATCAATGGCTGTGATTGGCTATTGCTAACTTTATCTGGAAGATAAAACTTATCTAAAGGTGAAGAAATTGGGCATAAGACTTCTTTTAGATATGCTTGTTGTCTTGGTTATTGATGTCTAAGCTACATTTAAATCATTATTATAAACAATTTTTGCATTTTTCCATATTCATTAATATTATAAAAAGAAAATATTTTTAATAACATTATCCTTTTTATTGTTTAAACTTTTATTATTTATTATTTAGAAGATGGCAATGGTCACAAAAGCTCGTGTGTTAAAACACACGAAAAGTTACATAATAATAAATCCTCTCTACTTTTTTAAGCTGCAGAACCTTCTTAATAGAAAGAGTTGCTAACGTTGCGTCAACATTTTTAAAGCTAGGTCGCGCACGTTTGTAGAACGTAAGTAAAATAAATCTTAACGACAGGATCACCTCTATCGGTCGGCTATCCTTGATCTTTTCCGCTAGTTCCTGAAAGCTACTGCTGGAATAGGGAGCTTTCCCGAAAAGGCACTCGTACATGATCACCCCGACGCTCCACAGATCGACGCGAGCGTCGTACTTGTGTTTCAACAGCATTTCGGGTGCCATGTAAAGAGGCGAGCCGCGTATCGTGAGTTTGTGCTCCGAGTTCGAGAGGTACTGCGCGAAACCGAAATCTGAAATGGCGCGAAATAAGTCGTGATCGCCGTCGAGAGCGATCATTTCGTTAAAGCGAAAGGACCTCCGAAACGTCAGCCCGACAAGAAAAGGGGAAAAAGAGAGACGTGTCGATTACCAACCTCCAACTTTGAGCACTAGTTGGGGTTTCTTCATCAGCAGCAAATTCTGCGGTTTGAGATCCATGTGGCAGACGTTATGATCGCGCAGGTATCTCAGCGCTAATGCGAGCTGCTGCAGAAATCTGCGACAGGCGCTTTCGGGTAGCTTGTGCTTCTTCTTTATGAAACTCGACAAATCTCCGCCGTCGCAGTACTCCATGACGATGTATATATGCCTGTTTGTACATATATATGCATTTTTTTCTCAGGAGAAAAGATATACACGTTGATCAAAAGCGATTCCTTATCGAATACCGGTTATCCGCGATTAATCTAATTCGCTCGTTCCACATTCTAACGACGAGATAACGTTATAGTATCGTAAAGTCTCACGTAACGAACCCTTCGTCCCAGAAAAAGTCTTTCATCTCCACGATATGCTCGTGCTTGAGGACGTTTAGCAGCTTGATCTCCGTCACGAGATTGTCGACCGCCGATTTCGAGAGCGAGCCCTTGTCCACGCACTTGATAGCGACTACCTCTCGGCTTCCATCCTAAGAACGATCATCACACAAAGGACGGTAATAACTTCAAAAGCTTTGAGACTTGGAACGCGCTGCGAATCTAGCGTCAAATCTCTCGCGAAAATCTTTTTTTCGAAAGTGAAATGAAACTAGAAATATATTTCGCTATATTTAAAAAAAAGACCCAATAACCAAATTGACTGCAGTATGCTAGCAGATTGGTAACCATAGGCGCCCATGAGAGGAAGCAAGGAGGGGCATATGCCCCTCTAGATTTTAATTTTTTCAATTTAGAATGATTTTATGATTGACAACCAGATAATTTTTATTTGAAATTTATACACTTAAAAATAAAAATCTGCATAAATATTTCTTTTAAAAATATTTGAAAATATTAAATAACGTTCGTTTGGAAGAGCCTTACAAAAATGGTACCCCTAAGTGTATTTACTCTCTGCCCTCCTTCACGGAGAAAATTTTATGTTAAAAATTACTATGTATGGCAGTAGCCATGGACCATTGCTGGAATTATAAAAATTTTTACTATGTTATATCAATAATTATTAATATAAAACTCATTAGTGAAAAACATAGTAAAAATTTTTATAATTCCAGCAATGGTCCACGGCTACTGCCATACATAGTAATTTTTAATATAAAATTTTCTCCGTGTTGAAAAAAGTTGTAAGGGCGTCCATGTTGGCAACAGATTCCGAAAAAACAGCAAATCCATCTATGTCTGCATTGAGCTCGTGTTCTGCCGGCAGGGTTTGCTGACAAAATCTAACAGTATAGATTTGCAACAGAAACCGAACAGAATCTGTCGAATGCGGTTCAAATTGTGTAAGAAGTATATCAAGATCTGCTGGATTTTTCTATTAATCTGCTATCATATTTTGTTGGAGAAACTTTGTTATATTTCTGCCAGCATTTTACCAGTAGCATTGTATATGTCAGGTTCTATGTCAAATCTGTCTTTCTGCCAACAAAGTTTGTAGCAAAATTTGTTCTCAGCAGACTTGGCTAACTGGGAATTCGTCGACACGGAACATTTAAAATAAATCTGAAAAAAGTCTGACCTCATCCAACCATCGTCCTTCAATTGGACCTCGTCCTCAACCAAGTCAAGGGCTCGGGAGGGGAAGCAAGTCCGACCCTGCATGCGACGCGACGTGAACGCTATCGAGTTTCCGGCGATAACGCGTATTTACCCTCTGACGAATTATACGGGGGAGAAAAAAAAAGATGCGTAAAAGAAAGCATTACGCTTAATTGCGCGAGTGAACGCTACGCCTGTGTCTCCTTTTCTGACAAATAAACGATCGATGCTTGATAGACGGTTTGAGGCAATTACGTCCATTTCCACCAATGTAGATTAACTTTAATCTCGGTTTAACTTAATCATTATCTTTTTCTAGTTCTAAGAATTAGAAAGAGATAAAAAGTAAGTTAAACCGAGATTAATATTATTCTACCTGGTAGAAATGGACGTTAGACAAACCTAACCTGGAATCTTTTCGAATGGGAGGGAAAAAAACCCTGAGAATCCGCACGTACCTTTTTAAACGCCTTGTACACGGTCGCATAGCTCCCGGTGCCGATCTTTTCCAGCATACAATAGTCTCTCACAGTGGGCAGACTCATTTTTCACCGAGATAGGCTAAATTCAACGTGGCATTTGCGACGAAACGTCGTAAGGGTGAAGGTGACGATACAACTTTTGCGTTGCTCGTGCGCGCCAGTTTCCTCGTACATAGGCGTAATCGGCAAAAATTATCAACGATAATTAGATCCCGGTAAAAAATTTTTTATATATAAATATATATGAATAGATATAAACATATATAATTATATATAATTATATATGTATGAAATATGTCCATACATGAAATTTTTCATATATAATCATGTATAATTATATATAATTATATACGATTATATATGGAAAAGTTCATATATAATCATATATAATTATATATAAATATATATAATTATATATAATTATACATGATTCCCACACAGCACAAAACTTAACAGAAATGTTTCAGAAATGTTTCAAAGTTTCAGAAACATTTCTGAAACATTTCTGAAACTTTGAAACGTTTCTGAAACATTTTTGTGCTGTGTGGGTTATATATGAAAAATTTCATGTATGGACATATTTCATACATATATAATTATATATAATTATATATGTCTATATCTATTCATATATATTTATATATAAAAAATTTTTTACCGGGGACTGATATCGTTGCCGAGAAAGCGGATTGGAAGATGGAAGAAATCGTTAGCTGACGATTTTTTAATCTAGATTAACCAAACTTGCACGAGCTTCATGCTTTTCTTTCTAATCGTATTTATTTCTAACCGTAAGAGCATACGTCTGTCTGTTACAGAATTCATAAAATTAACGAAACATTTTGCATGTATCAAACAATTCCTCGGCATAAGAAACATGTGATAAAACTCTCAAAGCAATTCATAAATCACTGCTCCGGGACGACTCCGATTTCCGGCGTGCTCAACGTCAACGTGCTGCAAGGAACAATATCGTTGGTCTGTTCTTTTTCGTTGCACTTCTGAACTATAGTGCAATAGGTTAGAATGAAACAAATATATTTTCTTTCTTTCTAACTTATTGCACTAGTTCAGAAGTGCAGCGAAAAAGAACAGACCACGTCTTTTGACTAGACCCAAGGAGAACAGAAAAGTCAAAATAATGTCAACTTGACATCATATTGACCAAATT
>NJRQ01000018.1:1149285-1159891 GCA_003063805.1 Aphaenogaster ashmeadi
CAAAAGAGACAAACATAGTCCTCCTATGTAGTACCTCTCTTTCTACAGCCTGTGCGCGTTTGTCTATCGCAACGTGCAGTCCATTCTATATGTCGATGTAAAATACAGATGCAACCATGCTGGTATGGCGACTGTAAACAATCGTATTGGTCTATCTACTACTTTGCTGAAAAATGGCATCACGAATCAAAATTGGAGACGTTATTTTGTGACTCTAAGGCCGGTATTCATAATCGGTTCTTATATTTAAGATCGTCTTAAGTACAATCTTAAGATGTCATAAACCAATCACAACCGTATTAGCATCCCAGGTAGCAAGCTGACGTTATTTGTCGTCATTTTGACGTCAAGATGACGTCTAATGTCGTCAAAATGACGACAAATAACGTCAGCTTGCTACCTGGGATCTTAAGACATTACTTAAGATGGTCTTAAAATAAGAACGAACTATGAATACCGCTGTAAGGCCCGGTTGCACCAACGTTATTTTGACTTTAAGCGAGATTTGAAACTTTAAATTTGTTGCACCAAAGCAAAAGTGACACCTAAAGTTTAGCGCGAGAGAGAGAGAGAGAGAGAGAGAGAGAGAGAGAGAGAGAGAGAGAGAGAGACACCTATTCTTATATTAATCTTATATTAAGATTCTTATTAATCTTAATAAGATTAGCGCAAATTAAAGCACTTTAGGTGTCGCTTTTACTTTGGTACAACAAATTTAAAATTTTAAGGCCGGTATTCATAGTCCATTCTTATATTCAAGATCATCTTAAGTAATGTCTTAAGACGCTAATACGGCTCTGTGTGTGATTGGTTCATGATATTTTAAGATTGTACTTAAGACGATCTTAAATATAAGAAACCGATTATGAATACCGGCCTAAGTCTCGCTTAAAGCCAAAATAACATTAGTGCAACTGGGCCTTATTAAGACTGGGTCTACAATAGGGTGTAGTAAGCTTTAAGCCCTAAAAAATTGACCAATCACAGTTGATTATTCTCCTCAAATTCTACTGTGATTGGTCAATTTCTTAGGGAGCTGTCCCATGACAGTCGGAAAACGGAATCTCGGAATCATTCTGATTGGTTAGCCCCATGGAGCACAATACAAGCCCCATGGGACTAACCAATCGGAATGATTCCGAGATTCCGTTTTCCGAATTTCCGACTGTCATGGGACAGCTCCCTTAGGGCTTAAAGTTTACTACACCCTATCGTAGACCCAGCCTAAAGCCCGTATCAGACTATAGATTGGGATTGGATTGGAATTTGACCAATCGGAAGAAAGAAAACCAATAACAAGTTCAGTGAACTTAGCTTTGATTGATCAAATTCCAATCCAATCCCAATCCATAGTCTGATACGGGCATAAAGGGTCTCTAATGTCCATTTCCACCAATGTAGATTAACTTTAATCACGGTTTAACTTACTCTTTATCTCTTTCTAATTCTTAAAACTAGAAAAAGATAAAGAGTTAGTTAAACCGAGATTAAAGTTAATCTACATTAGTGGAAATGAACAAAGCTTGACAATACGAAAACATCGTTCCCGCGAGTGTACTTACGCGCGCGTGCGCGTGTGTATGTGGTACGTGCGCAGTCGCACGTCAATCGCATCGCCCGTCCGATGAAATGTCGCAATCGGCCGACCGAGCGCGAACGTCTTCGCTGCGCCGTGTGACTAGCCGTTAGCGCGTTCGCTGCCGGAGTTCATCTCGGATGTTTTGGCAGCTGACTTTGTTCCCCTTTTCTCTCCCCGGACACGTCGGTGAATCCCGCGATTCTCCGTGCAGCCGAGACTCGAGAGGACCGGACGCCATCGCGGCAATCGGTCCCGCGACGCGTCGTCCGATCGCGCGCCCAGCCTGAACGGCCGCCGCGCTCCGGATGCTTTATTCGAGCAGCCTCGAGGAACGATGACGTCACGCGCCGAAACATAAGCTGTTTTCTCGCGGCAGGTGCGCGTCCTGAATCCACGGAACGCGTCCAACGCGGGACTTCCCCCCGCGTTCGCGGAGAAGATCGATCCCCGAGTGAATCACTGAATCCGCCAGACGCGCGTGAAAATGTTAATCCCCGACGCGATTGTTTATATCGCGTGTCGTATTAACATATAAATTGTATTTAGAACGAAACAGCGAAACGACGCTTCCTGCGAGCTCCTCGTACCCGACGCCACGTGCTTAAGTGCGATCCGATCGTGGGTTTACTGCAGAGAGGAAAGAAAAGGAGACGTCAGTGTAGAAGCCTAGAAGCTCGTTAATTGACATAACAATGGATTCGGAGGAGGAAACGCTGTATGACGACGTCGACTCGGGTAACGAGTCAAGTGGCGACGACGTTGATTTCGCTATGGAAATAGAGTCCGGTAATCCACGGGAGCGAGCTACCGACGTCGACGAATATCCCTTTGAAGTACTTTCCACAGAGGAGATCGTACAGCATATGGTCGATTCTATAAAAGAAGTCAACAGTGTTGTCGAAGTAAGCTTCATAATTTGTGGCTAGGATGTTTCTAAAATTAAGCTGTAGGAGAACATGTTATACGTACACATGTTAATCTACAGATACCAGCTACCACCACACGCATCTTGTTAAATCACTTTAAATGGGATAAAGAAAAATTGATGGAACGATTTTACGATCCTGATCAAGAAAAGTTATTTGCCGAGGCACGTGTCATTAATCCATTTAGGAAGGGTCCTTTGATAAGCAGAACTCGATCCTCCCAAAGTTCTTTGGTAAACGTACGTGCATAATTGAATTTAATTGTACTTCGTTACTGACAAATCACTGTAGAAATTATATTACAAATGTTTATTATACAGCCTAAAAGACCGACTAATGGAACGGAGGAATGCGGAATCTGTTTCATGATCTTGCCATCTTCAGTAAGTCTATCTTATCTCTATAAAATCTTTGAAGAATAGTCATAAAAAAATGAAATATATTTTTTTAAAACTATAAAAACTATTAGATGATGACTGGTCTGGAATGCGGACATCGTTTTTGTACCGGTTGCTGGGGAGAATATTTGACAACTAAAATCATGGAAGAAGGAGTTGGACAAACAATAGCATGTGCTGCTCATGCTTGTGACATTTTAGTAGACGATGCCAGTGTTATGCGACTTGTCAAAGATTCCAAAGTTAAATTAAAATATCAACACTTAATCACTAATAGCTTTGTCGAAGTAAATATTTGATAAACATAGGTAAATTTATTGGATGTTGTAAGTGTCCTTACGTTTTTCTTCTTTGTAGTGCAATAGGTTACTAAGATGGTGTCCTTCCCCTGATTGCAATAACGCCATTAAGGTGCAGTACGTAGAAGCGAGACCAGTTACTTGCAAATGTGGACATATCTTCTGTTTCCACTGTGGCGAAAACTGGCATGATCCTGTGAAGTGTCATTTACTCCGCAAGTGGATCAAAAAGTGCGATGACGATTCCGAAACATCAAACTGGATCGCTGCTAATACAAAGGAGTGTCCTAAGTGTAATGTCACTATCGAAAAAGATGGCGGGTGTAACCATATGGTTTGCAAGAACCAAAATTGTAAAACAGAATTTTGTTGGGTATGTCTTGGTCCTTGGGAACCACATGGTTCCAGCTGGTATAATTGTAACCGATATGATGAAGAGGAGGCTAAAGTAGCCAGAGATGCACAAGAAAAATCCAGATCAGCTTTACAGAGATATTTATTTTATTGCAATAGATATATGAATCATATGCAATCACTAAAATTTGAAAGTAAATTATATGCCAGTGTGAAGGAGAAGATGGAAGAAATGCAGCAGCATAATATGTCGTGGATCGAGGTATAATAATAACAATAATTCTTATAAATAAATTTTGTTAAGCTTGTTGAATATAAATTTATATATCATCACTATTATTTTTCAATATTTTTCAGGTACAATTTTTAAAAAAGGCAGTTGATATTTTGTGCTCCTGTAGACAGACTCTCATGTACACTTACGTTTTTGCTTATTATGTGAAAAAGAACAATCAGTCTGTGATTTTTGAAGATAACCAAAAGGATTTGGAGAGTGCCACAGAATGCCTCTCTGAATATCTTGAAAGGGATATCACGAGCGAAAACCTTGCAGACATCAAACAAAAGGTTCAGGATAAATATAGGTAAGGATTATGCATTACTCTTAGGAAAGTGAGATTTTTTGTTTATATTCCTATTTAAGATAAAATTACATTTTTTTTTAAAGATACTGCGATAGCCGAAGAAAAGTGCTTTTAGAACATGTCCATGAAGGGTATGAGAAGGAATGGTGGGATTACAAGGAATAGAGGATTTTTGCTAGTTTCATTTCTTGGGGTGACACAAGTCCTCTTCCTTCCCACCTCTGCCCCAGCTGTGATAAACCAAGAAAGAGTTAACAAGAGATAAAAATGGAGCATGTCACAAAACGTGTTATAAACGTGATAAACGTGTTATATGCACTTTATACATAATATGCTCTGTGGCAACACGTATAATGTCGTTTATGATTAATATTGAACTCGAACTATTAAAATTCAATCCGATCACCAACAAGTTGATTGGACAATACTTTGATTTGCGCTTGCTGTGTGTTGTACATCATTGTAGATTCTTGATCCTTGATAAAAATGCCCCATTGTTTTAGGTAATCTTAAGAAAAGTTATATTCGTTAAGACGAACAAGATGTATCTTATTATTCGTAACATGTTTAGTATGTTGCGATGTAAAATGACTTGGCTAAAAATTTGCTGTTTTATTTAGCATATTTTACCGACGTTAGTCGAAAACTTTTGAATCCTGAGAACTTATATTTTCTTCCCCTTAATTTTAAGAATAACTGTTTAAAATAAGTCAGAATTCTCAAATGAATCATCCCAACTCTTTTACTCTATTTTGGACCACAATACGTCCAGGCTACAACTGCCAATGTTTAAGGAACACTAAATTATCTATATGCGTATCGTCAGTGCTATGTATTCATATTTAATCGAGTTTTTCCTTTCTTTGCTTGTGTACTATTTCAAGAAAGTTAGATATGCTTAAATATAAAATCTTTTGCAATACTGTGAAAATGCAATATAGTCGTTTCTTTCCTGTATATATTTTATCTTTGATTACAGATAAATTATATACAATATCAATTAGTTACTCATACTCACATTGTGCAGATTAAAGGGGGCCAAGTTTGTGATATCTTTCACATGTACCATATTCCATCTCCGCATGTAAAAGTAGAACACTACAGTTGTCAATTTGCAAGAAAATCATATTACTACATATTTTTCTCTTTTTGTGAATTAATATTTTATCTATGGTAAATTATATATTTTTTTCTTGCGCGGTTATTACATTATTATGTCTCGATTTTAAACATGGATATATTATAGCAAAAAATTTAAATCTAACATGTCCTGTTCGAACATGTAATAATATATGTTTTTAAATATTTTATATGTATGTGTTAACACAAGTATATGATTAATTAAGATAATGATTATTAAATTTGATCAGGTATTTTTCAATTTAATTGGCAAGTTCTTTGTTTTTTATCGTCTTTTTATCATTATCTTATTATCATTGTTTCTTCTTTTTTTTATCTAATTGCTATCGATTTGCATAACGCTGACGATATGTTTTATTAGCTAACTAATTAAAGGTTGACTATAATAAAATAATCACTTATAATTATCAATATAAGTGGCAGACAAAATGAGTTTTCCGTTTGTACAGTTAATAGTATATATACCCACACACAAATGCATAATACTTAAACATAATAATATCAATAATATCAATAGAGAATTTTGAAGATTTATGAAACCAAAATTGTTGATTCTTGCTATTATGCACATTAGGATCTGAAATAAAAGTTAAAATACAGTTGTTTTCTGTACAGTCGCAAAATTTGATTAGATATAAGGAAATTGTTAGATATATTCGCCGGAATTTCCCCTCTAGTTTGTGATTTTGTAATCTATATGCACACTCAATTCGTAAACTACAACAACATTAAAGAACCTTATGATCCTGTATAAAAATAAAACTCGTAAATGTTCAAAATTTCTTGTACATGACCCGAATTTGAACTTTTAGGCCAAGTCTTCGTATTCATGAAAAAAAATGTGTGGCATATATGAAGTTAAAACGTTTAGCTGTCAAACTATCAGACATATCCAACAAGCATCATAAGCAGCTTAATTGGATTTTAGTTGAAATAGATTGCAAACTTGTGTCAAGAATTTCATTATCCATCCATATTTATGAGTATTTCAATGGCAAAACTTATACGATAATAAAATAAACTATTTTACTAGTAAATTGTAATATATAGAAAAATCCGTGATTTTACTTTTGTAGCTATAAACCAATATATACATTATCATGCATTATCATCTTTATGAGATCTTTAGGGATAGATTTCTGATCATTGTTCGGTGTTGCCTTTTGTTAACACACATAATTACAAATATATATATATATATATATATATATATATATATATATATAATATATTGTAAATACTGCAATATATATACATACATCCATCCACATATATACATACATACACTGTAAATCTTAAGTGATTTAGATCTCAGTAGTCTCATGGATATGAAAATATGTATGAAATTTCAACGCTGAAAATGACAGTTAATATATTTCCTTGGCAGAAATGTATCCTCTTTGGTTATAAGAAATAAAGAGAGGCAAGTGATTATCCCAGCACCCTATTATACAATATACTTATCATGTATAAACAGTTTATATAGTTTAGATTGTTTTCGCATTCGTGCAAAATTCAATAAGCCCGAGTTCTAATATACAACGTAGCCTCTTTTAAATAGATATATTATTTTAAACAAATTGTCCGCATGCAAATGTTGAATTGCTACTTATGACATTCGAGAGAAACTGTTAATTTGTACCATTGTAACGCATTCTACTGTAAAGAATTACATTTCTTATTTTCAAGCTATTAATATCAATAGAATGTCAAATGACAATATCTTTTATTATTCTTCATTAATTAATGTTCTAGATTACATAGACATGGTTAGGAGGATTGTGTTGACCGCAGTAGGAATGATATAGTGTTATTTTATATGAAGTTAGTATTTTTGATTATTTGCAAACATATACACATCAAAAGGACGTCACTTATAGTATTCCGTAGTGATTAAGACTGATCCCCTTTGTCACAATACGCAACGGTGTATTAAAACTTATCACTTATAATTTATGATACATTAAAAATACTCTAATGATGTTGACTCGATGTGTCTTCCAAGAAAACAAAAGTACTTACATCATGTAAATAAGTCTTTGTATTATTTTATGAGCGGTTTTTATTTGTAGTAGTATAATCGCTTCATAAAACTATTAAATTTTCATAACAGTAACTTGTGCTCTACCCTGTAAATTTCCATTGATAGTATGGTACTTGATAATGTATGAGAAATTATTAGTTTTGTAGCAAACACGAATAGTGCGTACCTATATGTATTTTAATACTAATGGGATCGAAAGATAAGAAGTTGCATTAAATTTTTTTGTGGAATTAATTGCGAGAATTGATTGACAAACTAATTATCTCTGTAGTAGGTATTTCTAAATCTTCTCTTTCTCTTGTTTCAATAATGATTACAGGAGAAGGATCATTATTTTATAAAAGTATTTATTCTGAATATGCATATAAAATTTTTGCAAGTGTAATAGAATATATCAACATATAAAAAAGTAGCCATTATTTGAATATACATGATGGTATAGTTCGTAGCCATCGTCTTTTCGTCGGTATTACATATATCCCTTAAAGTTTAAAAGTATGTGGTTGCGATCGGCTCTGTGACCAAAGAGAGAGATATTCGAAAAAATTTATTATTTAATATATTCTCTACCTAAAATAAATTATAAATAAATAGATTGCGTCTACCTAAATTCAATACAATTTCGAGATTCTTGTTTCACGTGTAAATTTCTAAAAATTTCTTCAATTTTGAGTATTATTATTAGGTAATTACTTTAATATAAAATGTCTATTGTAGAATTAAATAAGATATTCTGTTTACTAATTTCACTAGTCTGTTATAAGGTATTGTAATAGGAAACTAGCGTCATTGTCTGTCGCTCATGCTATGTATGTTCGCTGGAGTTATATAAAAAGTAGGATGATTCTAAGCCGAGTGACATTGATATGAAAATTATGTGTGTCAACGCGTTGATGTATCTTTTGTCAATTTTGCATGGTTCTCGTATAGACGTAGCAAGCGCTCCGTTTGAATCGAATCGGTCCGATGTCCGTGTGAAATGTTGTAACATTGTGCGTACGTTATAAAAATCTGTTCACATTTCTTTCGAGAGTGTTCTCGTAGAACGTAAGTACGCGAAAGCTTCTTGGACAAAACGTACTCAAGTCGCACGATCCCGTCAAGTTCCATCAGGAAGTTACCGACAAGATCGTAGCGATTAAGCCAAGAGTGGCTCCCGTCATTAATAGACTCCGCCAAACTGCTCCGCTAACTTCTTCAGCCACGGGATACTCGACGCACAATTGTTCCTGCAAAACGACAATCAGGTTTGTGTTTCTTATGCGAAACATTTGTATGCTCTTCACAATAGTTAATAATTGCGCGTACTTACCCATCCGCCGTAGCCTTTGATAAAGTGTGTTATGTTTTCACCAATGTATCTAGAGACGTACAATGGCAGTTTCTTTTTGAGACTGTGCATTCTTCTGTCCCTGGCCCATAAAGCCAATCTGCCCATGAAAGCATATAAGCAGACAATCCTGGCCCATGTAATAACGTCGTGTAAGAACAGCTCGTTGGCGACCCCCATAAATGTTTCATAAGCGGTGTCCGGGACGACGTTTAAACGATTTACCATACTCGTAAAGAGAATGCTGTGCTTGTTGAGCATTTGATATACATTGTGCCTCATGCTGCGGGAGACTGGATCCTGGGATATAAGGTAGATATCCTCCTTCAGCAAGTACCGTATTACATCATTGGCCAGGATCTCCGCGGTCGATTCTATGGAGTCGTCGTGGATATTGTAACGCGGAGGTGGACCCAGCTGCGGGAATAGATATTGGAGTCGAATCTAAAAGGATGAGACACCTCATGAATCACTAGTCGGATTTTCTTTCTTTTCATAATCGTCGCAAGAGCTAAAACTCGTCGTAAAACACGAAATTGAGCGGGAGTCCGATACGAGAAGTAAGGTTTTCCTGCGTTCGCGACTGATTTCGATAAGCGTGGACATTGACAATCAGACCGACGCGAGTTGGCCGACAAGCCGTTATAACCGCCGATATACGATACCTGGCACATCTCGAAGAAAGACATAGCGCGGTTAGCAGCGCCGACCGCATATCGGCAGACACCGTCCTCGTTGTCGGCAGCGGCGGCGGCGACGGCAGTGGCGGTGACGGCGGCTCGCTCGTTCGACGAATTCCTGTTACCGGGGGGATCGCATTCCAGAATGCCGCCCACTCTGGAATGCAGTTCCCCTCGCGCTGACGTACCCTGCCCCTCCTCCCCACCCTCCGCGCCGAGGATCTCATTGTTCGTCGTCGTCCCGTTGTCGCCGGCCATCCTCTTGTCGCGTACCGGACCGGAGCGAGGAACCGTTTCCCTGCGGGCGCCGCTCGATCCGTCGAGGTCTCGTTTCCGTTTTCCCAACGTCGTCTCCTCGGGTCGCCTCGCTTGATGCGCCCGCTCTCTCTCACATCTCACGCTGGTTCCCCGAGATCGTCTGGTGCGCGTGAATCGATCGCGCGCGCGCTCGCGAGCGCGCCCCCGATGCGGCCGGACGGACGAGCGCGCGGTGCTCCGAAAACTTGGACCACGACCGACCGACGCGACGGACGGACCGACCAGCCTGCCAGCCAGCCAGCGACGAAACGCTCCGCTCTCTACTTTCCCGCGGCCATTTCCGAAGCCGATGCCGAGAAGCCGAAACCGCGCCGCGCCGCGCCGTGCCGTTTCCTCCGCTCTTGCTCCGCGTCTCGCACCTAACTTGTACTGTACCGCTCCCTCGACAGTCGACCTGCCTGGCTGCCTGCCTGCTTGCCTGCCTGCTTGCCTGCCGATGCCGCCAACCAGCCCCGACCCACGAATGTTTCACATCACTACCACTACCGCTTATCTCGAGACTCTACCCCACCGCGCCGCGTAATGCCGAGTACTGTATGACGTAGCTCAGCGTTTCTCAGCGTCGCCGATCAACGGGGAAGTTGACTTGTCGAGCGGAGGATCCCAGGCAGAACAGAAAGTCACGATAACGTCAAAATAACGTCACAATTATTATCTCGAAATAACCATCAAAGGTGTCATTTGGCATCATTTTGACGTCATTTTGACTTTCTGTTCTGCTTGGGATATCGTGCTCCGTTTCACGGCGTTCTACTAATGTGGATTAACTTTAATCTCGGTTTAATCTTCATCTTTTTCTAGTTTTAAAGAATTAGAAAAAGATAAAGAGTAAGTTAAACCGAGATTAATATTAATCTACATTGATACTCTGAAAAGAAATGCTGTTGCTTCAATTAAAGTCTACGTCACGGGCTGCCACAAACATAAATAGTTCATCCAATTGTATTATGATTG
>NJRQ01000018.1:1160365-1210195 GCA_003063805.1 Aphaenogaster ashmeadi
CAATCATAATACAATTGGATGAACTATTTATGTTTGTGGCAGCCCGTGACGTAGACTTTAATTGAAGCAACAGCATTTTTTTTCTGTATAGAAATGGACATTAATCCGGTACCTCCGGCGAGAAATGTAACGACAGTGATTTCGCGTATTGCAGATAACTTGAAAGACGTTACATCGATTACCGCACGTCCACGTTATGCAGGATCGAGCGCGGACGATTGAGAGCCCGTGGCATGAGTGCGGAGCAGCGCCGGGCGATCGCCGACGGCACTCTCACGAGCGCAGCGCGCGCTACACCTTCGCACACCACCGCAGCGACTCTCTATGGATCATTCACGTTTCCGCCCCACCACCGCGCCGCTCCGACACGTGCACCGTGTGCATACACGCGGGTGCCGCGTGCGCGTGTGTCGGTGCGCGCCGTCCCGGTCCCTCCTTCGCGGGGCGCTCGCCGACAACTGCAACCCTTTCTAGCGAGCGCGCGCGCGCGCGCACGCTCGCGAGCTCTCTCACGCACGTGCGCGCAAGAGCGCGAGCGGGTTTACCTGCGCGGTGTACCTGTATGCGAACGGCGGAGGAATGGAATTTTCGATGGAACGCGGAGCTCGTTCGAGGCATCTCGGTGCGCGATTATTACTTCGGTCGAGAGGACCTGGGAGAGGATCTCGAGAAAGCTCGAATGAATGGCGAGATTCTTTGTTATTCGAAATGTCGGAGCAAGCCGATGTTAAGAATCGCGAGCTGTAGGCTTTGGAGCCTACGAGCACAGCGAACGTACAATGACAGTGGCTGCGTTCAGCAGAAGAAGCAGCTCTGCAACTGTTGTAAGATCCTTTGATATGATTGGTTTATATACTTAGATCCTATAAGAAACAAAGGCAAGAACCAATCATATTAAAGAAACTTACACAGTTGTAAGCTGCTGAACGCAACCAGTTATCTCCATCGCTTCGAATCACTGCTTGCGCAACCGTTGAGAAATTTGTATTCATTCAGCTTTTCCGTGCGCCCCCCCTCTCCCTCCTGAATTCCTTAGAGGATTGCGTGCGCGCGCGCGCGCATACTCGCGAGAGATGCATTATTCGCCGTATAGCAACGCGGAGAAACGGTGAAAGTCTCGGCCGCAGTTACCGTAGACCCTGCAAGTAACCGTAGACAAAATCGTCTACAATGAAGCTAGCTGAGAATTCTTTACTCCAGTCGAATCGGAAGCGACATGAAGATATTCGAGTATCGACAACAAAGCGACTCTCGCATTCAAACTGCGTTCGAATTGGATTCAAATCGATATAATATGTATACTCTACGCCCAAGTAGAACAGAAAGTCATGATGACGTCAAAATGATGCTAAAATGACGCCTTTGACATAATTTTGAAGTCACGATGACCTCAAAATGATGTCAAAGGCGTCATTTTAGCATCATTTTGACGTTATCATGACTTTTTGTGTTCTATTTGGGCGGTTTATTTTCATATAATCCGCATGAAGCGGAATAATGCGACACGCGCTCGAACAAATCTGTCGTACAATGGGACGATGCGGAATATATATTCGGCGAATGCAACCGCGAGTGCGGGCCAGCAGTCCATTTCCACGTAAGGGTCATGCTGAAACTGGTCCGCGTTGTCGGCCGGTCTTCCGCGCCGACCAGTGACGTAACCAAGTGAACGTGCACCCGTGTCGGGGTTATCAATGAATCGGCAAAGATATGCACGGAGCCAGCATTCCGTTCGCGCGTGCGGCGAGCCGCTCGGCCAGTACCTTTCTCGCCGTGTCTTTTTCCACGCGACTGCATCAAATGGGAAAGTTCCTGTGCGGGGCTTCAGCCCGCCGCCGCGCGGACGCGGGATTCCGCGCGCGACTTGAAGTTGTCTGCGTATGGTCCTCACACGTGCGCACGTATATGTATGTCGTTGGCAGCTCCTCTCCCGCGAAGTTTCCCCCCTAATTACGCCCCTGCCCGCCACCCCGCGCGCCGTGCCGCGCGGAGACCGTGCCCACCACTCCTTTCTGCCGGCGGTGCAACCTTCAAAGGCCACTGAATGCGTCCATGAATGAAGTAGGAAAGTTGCTGGAGTACAGATCGGCCGGATGTATGCACACTAGGTGGGTAAGAAAACGAGAGCCGTCGCCGCCGTCGCCGTCGCGTCGCGGCCCTCTACGTCAGAGAGCCCGCGCCGCTGTCGATCTGAAACCAGTTTCAGATCGCTGCCGGTGATACGGACTAATGTACCGTATCCGCGATCGTTTTCCGCCCCTTTACAGATATGGCTTAACTTTAGAACAGCTAAACGCTCGTGCCGTTCTATTTTAACTTGCGGTAACGAGTTCGGTTCCGGAACTACCCGAGACAGAGAGAGAGAGAGAGAGAGAGAGGAAGAGAAATTATCGCCGGTAAAATCGCGCAACGCGATAACCGCGTATGCAAATTTTACGCAGCCATTGACGCCATTGACGCCGCGGCTTCGCTGCAAAGTTCAGGTCATTGGGGATCCTCCGGGTGCGCCTTATCGGAGCGTCTCTCGCGAAGCGCCTTTCACATCGCGAAGTAGGGTAGCGGCGCGCCGAAGACGTTGAAATATCGCCACCGGACGCGAATAAATTGACGAAATGAGTCATGAGCGTAAATGAGATTTGATAGGGCCAAATTATTTCCGTGTGTCGCTTCTTGGAACGACGGTAAACCAGGGCGGGTGGGAGGGAGGGAGGGAGGGGAATGCGGAGTCGCCGTGTGTGGACGACGACTTCTAATAGGGAGGAGGGTTACTACGCTCACACGCCGCGTTACTACGATAAATTATTATTATACTATAGTCAATTTTGAATTAACGCGTCGCCGTCGTGCATGCGTGCACGATTTTCGCCACGCGGAACGAACCGTGGGAATACGATGGCGCGAGTGAACGGCGCGCAATATTTCAGGGGAACTCGCGTGGCGACCGCCTGCCTCCCGGTAAACGTTTTCTTACGGTCATTCATGATACTACAATCCGGCAATAGGATGATTGCTTGACGGTCGGTGACTAAAGTGGATATAAAGCCTTCTACAGTAATCTAACACGAGCCAGGACGCAGGAGCGCAGAGGCCGGGCCCATTCTCGATCTCTCTCGTTTTCTTCTTCTTTTTTTTCTCTTTCGTACAGAATTGCGAATCGTCGCTCCTCGCCGCCGATCGTCACGCTAATCGCCTATCGATGGCACCCCGAAACGCTCCCGAGGATCCACCGAGGGTCGAATGTACCGATCGTTTCAAGATTCGATGTTCTCGGACTAGCCTAGCATCTCGCGATACGAAATATATTTATTCCTCGACGAATCGTCCCTCCGAGAAACGCTTGCTCTTAATCGCATCCGCAGGCCGCGATTAAGGCGAGCTAGGGCCGAAAAATTTTTCAGCTACAGCCGAGATGCGAGGTAGTAGGATTTGGTCCGCCCGATTCCGACGTCCCTGGGATGTGGCGGTAGTACTAACCCTGCTGAAAGATTGGCAGACATACTCACCGCGAACTGACCCCTCCGTGATTTAGTTATGTCTCTATGGACGCGTCGCCAAGTCGCGCGTGTTTGACATCACCGTAGAAAGTAGAAGTGACAACCACCGCGGTGGATGAGGTGCTGGGAAGGCTCGGTCACGCCGTCTGCTCGTATCTCTTCTTCGTTGAATGAGCTTCCGCTGGTTCGACATCGTCCCGTTTCGAGATATTATGATTAGGTGAGTCCGTCATCTGTACGTCGCAACTCAGGTACTTCGCAATGAAATCCAAGACGGCCCGGAACCCCACCGAAACATATTTTACAGACAGATCTTTGAACAAGAGATTTTTCGATGCTTTTCCTGAGAAAACGTCGGACTAACGTCGATAATTAAATCATTCTGGAAATTTTTAGTTAAAAATCGATTTGATACTTTTCGGGAAAAAACGACTTTTTAGATATTTGTTAGATTTCATTACGAAAAATCTTCCGCTCGTTAATACTTTCGCGACACTCCTAGTTGTAGCTCTGGAGATATCGTTTGATGTTTACGTCGATTTTTATTGCCATTTGACTGCGCTCTTTTAATCTCCACCGTAAATTTTTTTTTACGACAGAAGGTGAACATTTTCTCTCCTCAATGGAGACGCAACGAACGACAATTTTAACAGGCATTCGACATCGTAAACTTCCTCTTTAAACGGAGCAAAATTATGTTGATAAAGCGATCCCAGTCTAGATATGTGATTATTAAGCCTGTGAAATTCAAATATTTGTTACTTAGAAACACACACCGCGGTTATCTGCGAAAAATGGCATGAGCAAATTAGAGGACAAAGTCCGAGGACAAAGGACGGTGGTTCACGGTCTTGGCGCGCGGGCGCGAGCGCGGTTTTCCTCCGAGCCCCTTGGAGCTCTCGCGAGCTGGCGATCGTCTCGCGCGATCGCGCCTCTTCTTCGCCGCGCCAGGAATTTCCTGCACCTACCTCTCGGACAACGCCGATACCCACGCGATGGTACGGTCGAGCACTTACGCGGCGCTCGCTCGATCCGCAACACGTTTTTGCATCGCTTGCCGGTTGATTGCCCCTCGAGCACGCCGATGATGACGTCAGCATTCTGGATGAGTCACTGCGTTTAATTCGCGCAGCACGAGCTAACATACGTACGAGCGTTTGCGCGCATAATTCGGCCTGCATTCGCGCGCGTACATTCGCAGCATGCGTCGCGGGGAAATGCAGAAATTGACGGTGGATATATCTCCGCAAGATTGTGGTCCTCCCTTCGAAGCGCGTTCCTCCGATTCGAGCTGAACGCGCGCGCACGTCGCCGGACGCTCCGATATCGCGCTCTGTCTCCGGCGATGGAACTCCGGCAGATATACGGCCACTTTTATCGCGACACGTGATTTTTTATTTACATCGGAGCGCGATGAGGTATGTAACGCAGAAAAAAAACTCTCCTCGTTTCAGGACAGGCAGTTAAGCGAGAATCGCGCAGTCAGGCGTGTGATCTAGCTTGATCGCATATCGATCCAGATCGCACCGGTCGATCCGGATATAGGAGAGCGCGTGTGATAAGCGCTACAATTAATTAATATCTGCTCTCGTAAAGACGGAATAGAATAGAATAGAATCTTATTACTTCAAGTATTACAGCCAAGAAAGGACTTGGTTTACAATTTTTTCTTATCCTCACTCATTCTTTGCTCATCTCGTAAAGACGGAATATTATCGCGAGCGTTGTCGTCTATCCATATATAATATACCTCTTTCTCTCTTTTTGTCTCTTTCTTTCTTTCTCTTTTTTTCTTTCTCGTTTTCTCTTTATTTGTCATTTCTGTATGTTCTTAGAGAGCTTGCCTTAGAATATTAATAAACGCCCTTTATCTATCTATCTATCTATCTCTTTCTCTGGCTCTCTCCTTTTCTCTCGCTCTTTCTCGCTCTCTCATGCGTGTCTTTGCGCGTACTATTAAATAGGAAGACGGTATCAATCCGTACGCATCGTGCTCGTGCGCCACATCCTTAAGAGCGCATGCAACCAACAAGGACAGACGTGTTGTTGATTGCACGCATACATAATACGCTATCTATTATATAACGCCATTGTAAATAGCCGCCTTTACATTGCAAATTTAGATCTTGCCATGCATCACGTCGATGATATAATTTCCGAGATTTTGTAGAAACGTCGCGAGAGAATCCAAAATGAAGAGAAAGGCCCACGGAAGACGCATCGGATTTAAGGGGAGAAGATGGATACAGGGTATGCTCGATGACAAGGTTACTCTGACGACAAAAAATGACACGATTACATATGTACAATCGATTACGCAGATGTCGTATATCAATCGGCACGTGACGTCAACGGTAAACAGCGCAACGTGATTTTCAGCGGTGCTTCGCGCTGCTGTATTTAATTTCGGTCTGGAAATTTTGCGATAAGAGCACGCATTTTCGCGCGTCATTATCTTGATTTGCTAAATATAAATAGCGTTAGAAGTAATAAAAAGCGTAAGCTTTTAGTAGCTAAATATAAATAGCGTTAAAAGTAAAATAAATAGAGTTAAAAGTCATATCGTTTCGATCGAGAAAGACGATCGTAATCGTGTCGTAAATACGATTGGACAATAATGAAGAGGATGATGTATCGTTTGCTTAATGCACTTTGAAGAGCAAGGGAGAATCCCTTAAGACTATTTCTCGAGCGAGATTGTTAAATCGCGATTACGATTACAAAAGCGATGTGATTCATGAGAGCGCAAAGAGTAGCTCGGGGAGCTGAGCTGTTCAGTTTAGCGCTCTGTCAAGCCCCGTGGTAAGACGTACGACAAACACTCGCGCAATTATCGCGATTTCCTACGGTACGAATCTCCCGTATCAACATACATCTTTTTAAAGTCGGTAAACGTAGATGATTAATGCCGCTACTGCGCACACGCAATTAACTACGTTTTTTCCTCCGAGTTTTAATTCGTTCTCTTTCCTTCGTTCCTGTAAATCAATCGTGACATTTACGTGTTTCGGACGCCCTAAATAATTTCGGCGAAACAATAAATAAAATTCCGGAAACGGTTCAACGAAAGAAGTCTTTTATATTTGTGGACATTCTTCGTAACTGTCCTTGTCGATGTGAATTTTGCAAACTCGTACGTAATACGAGCGATTGACTAATTCGCTGTCCTTAATCGAACGGTCGTGTAAAAGCGGCGAAACACGAAATATGCTTAAGGTGAAGTAATTAGCACAGTTCTGATATATAAAGTAAACACGACGTAATCACTTAATCGAGCGTTATCATTGATTTATTTCGGTCCTTCTATTTGTGGCGTTTTGTTAAATGGCGGCGCAGTTCATTCGAGAATCGAAACGAGCAAAAACACAATGTAATATTCACCATGCATGCGTGATGTGCATTTAATGGTAATGAACATATCCATAAACACATTACATCAAATGAATCCGTGAGAAACTGTGCATATAAAACTTTTGTGCGTTATATTCTCGTTACTCCGCTAACAAATACTAGAAAGAAGTTTCAAGCACGAGGGGATACATGGAATAGTACACGTCTTAAAGATACTCGATCCTGGCCTGATTGCTCGTCGAGGCAAACAAAGAGATTCGGCGAAGGCAAATGAAGACATTAAATTCTCAGGTGTTAATTTATCGATACGGCGTTTATTATAGCGAAATACGCACACACGTTACGACGATATCGCTGAGACGTGCGTGTCACACCGTGCGTGCGGCAATGGCGAAGAGGCGCGTGTACGAGAGATATCTTCGCGAGATGCAAAGATTGCGCAATAGAACGAAAGAGTGGAAACGTGAAATTAGGCGTTAACACGAGCCGTCACGCACGAGCGTCCACGCACGTGGAACGCACGTTTCGTCAACCGGAACGAAACCGAACGAGTACACGATAAAATGATGTTACACGGGGTAGTCAATAATTCACACCAGGTTTCATCGTCCGATGGAGTTCGACGAATCTGCGGATGACGCCTCCTTATCGAAGATTAATGTTTGCCGATGCAATACTAACGCTCCTCGTTTTCTCTGGATAAAGAATTCAGAACATCCGACTCGGGAGTCACGCTCTCCTTTCTTCTCTTATTTGCGACACGACATGACACTACGCGTGATAGAAATTATCCTGCTGTGTATTCTGCCGTGATCAGAGTGGGGGTCCCGATGTGTCTTAGCGCCACCCTATATAAGCTTTGTGATTTCTCATGTCGCCTTGGTAGTTCCCCAATTCGGGTGAACACTTCACGAAGCTTGGCAACTCTTACACCGTAAGTCTCATTTCGCTTCTCAAGATTATTATTATTAATTTTAAGACGTGCCACGTTTATAACAGATGCGTCAAGGATTCTGAGACAACTGGAGCTTCCTGCCAATCAAAAATATCATTCTACTAAATAATGCTTGAATTTTTATAATTATCTGCTCAGCAATTGATAGGAGGAATGCTAGAATTTTTATTATATTTTAAATATATTATATTATATTTTAGAATTTAAATTATATTTTCTTGCAACATACTTTTCCTTATTACGATTATGACAAAAATATAAACTTTAACGTCCACTTCCACTAATATATAGATTAACTTTAATCTCGGTTTAACTTACTCTTTTTCTAGTTCTAAAAAAATAAAGAGTAAGTTAAACCGAGATTAAAGGTAATCTACATTGGTGGAAATGGACATAAACGTGTAAAATTATCATCTAAAAATTATTATGCAAATTGTCTCAGCATTAATGTCAAAATTCTCTTTATTAAAATAGAGATACAAGTTCTTTGAATCTTGAATTCTCAATGCGTGTACAATTTACATTAGATTTAGGAGAGCGTGCTAATACCAATCAAGGCATAGTAGTCAATAATAGACGCGGTGAATACACTTTTCCATTGAAATCATTTTGTAGCAGCAAAATCAATAAGCGATAAGCTGCAGTCTGTGAGACGGGCCGAAAATATTGACAGTATGTGTCGTCTCGTTTATTCGGAGATTACTCGTCCGATCGTTTGGCCGGACGTCCCAGGTGAAAACTTTTCGTTTAGCATGAAAACCTAAAAATGTCCGGCAAACAAAGTTGCTGCGCCGAAGGATCGCGTCATGTGATTTCTCCCCGGATCGGCGATGCAGACGATTCATTTCTTTAAAGTTGTAACCGGTTGAAACCGCTGTCACAGTTTATTCCCTGTTTACGTAACCGGTTGAAACCGCTTTCCGAAGATCTTGATATCGTTCTACGGAGGGTTGGATCGCGCTCGCGACAATAATTTGTTCGATTAATTATGCGCGCATGGCGACGCGTTCGCAACACGCGCTTATTATTACGTCCTCTTTTTCCTTATTTTTATATTTATATGCCTTGATCCTACCGGGTCGCAGCGTCCGGTATTTTTACAACAACCTTCGATCTCTCGCCGACGAGTAGTGATCCTTGCTCCAGTCATGAGACGAGGTCGGTACGTTATGACTGTCGCGGTTTATGTACGTCGGTTGCGCACCACTCGCTGGTCATTCTTTATTATTATTTTTTTAAGCGCGATGCCTTGCTGGTAATTGACCGTATTGATTCCGTAAATAAGCTCGCTTGCTCGAAAAATTTCCAAGATCTGGAGACTCGGCCCCGCGAAGGATATGCTCATCCTTGCACGTATGCCTCCGCCCCTCCAGCGCAACGCAGTCAGAAACGATGGCCACTACCGCCAAGTATATTGGTTCATATTAGTGGGAGTTAGCAGGTAGTTCTCCTTTAGCGTTTCGACGCTCCGACTCATTTCGTTCGCAAGCATCGCGGGTCAAGCATCATTGCCGACCGACACAAATGCCGACTTGCGACTCGTCTCGCTTGACATAATCGGACTAGGAACGACGAGCGTTAAGCCACCGAGAAAATCCCGGTCTCGTGGTTCACACGCGCAACCATCACATCTCGCAGATGCATCCAGGTGCGTCCTCGTGTCGTTGATCTAGGAATACGTCGCGAATATCGCCCGTTGAATTGTTACTGTCCTTATCACATTGCAACGTTCGACACATATCGTTTCGAATTTATGCTAATAAGTTGTGACCAATTTTCGATAACGATAACGCGAAAACGACTCGAGGAAAGCAGTACGATGTGCACTACGATATTCGTTACAATGTGCTGCCAAGAACATCGAAATGTTTCGGTTATGATGCGTTTGCTCGAGAAGTAGTTGAGTGAAATAAGATCTCTCTCACACAAGACGGCGGAAATTCGCGAGAATTGTAAGTGATTGCAACACGCGTCGTGGATTCAACGTCAGCGCAGGAGACACCATCCCTCGAGGAGTTCGCAAGGAAAGTCATACGATCTGTAGAGTCCTTCGGGATAGGAAGCGTTTTTCACGCAAGGACATCCCATCGATTTTTTTTAAAGGAAAGGTACACGCGCGCGGGACTTGATTAAAAAACGCCATATCAAAGTAAGTTTTAAGAGCAAGCGTATCATTCTCGCGTGTCCATAACATCGAAATGCAAATTCATAACTGGTCTCTAATCACTCACTCTCCAATTAATAGATAATTAATAGGAATTTGGAGTGCTAAATAGCTTAATGTTAGAGCAATCATCTGTTGAGCAAAAGTTCAGTTTTGATTCCTGGACTTGTCACCCCCGCATATACGAAACTAAAAATTTTGAAAATATTCCACACTGATACGAAGTCACAAAATATTAAGATTTATCGCAGCATGTTTTCTTTGGGAAAATGTTCAACAAGCATGAACACTGTTTCAAACATTTTGAGTGCTTCTTTCTGCCGATATCATCGGCAACGTGAGACCAACTATGACATTGTTGATTGAAATTGACGATAATTACGAATCACTTGATCCTTTGGTGTAGCGTTCTTTAATGTGAACGCCAATTCGTACTCTTCATAGAGCGTACTCGACCTCGTTTCGTCTTCGCATATTAGCATTAAAAATTAGTATTATTAGCCGAGAGTTCAAAGACGTTCATACAAAATATAAGGCGTAGTTTGACTTTCGATATAAATTTTAGGGATTGTTAAATAAATGTAAGCACAGAATGCATGCTTACAACCAATTTACAGCTTTATTAGTATGAGACGTTTAAACATTTGCTTTATATAAAATAAAACATTTTCTTACATATGCCATTACACTAATCATTATAACTAAACATTATAACTAATCATTATAATCCCAAGTTAACCATTTTTATTTTTTTTGTATTTTAAAAGAAATATTTAAAAAAATTAATCACTCCTGTTTATACTGTTGTGTAAGAATTATGTAATTTTTTGTGTTAAAAAGATTAAGCTAATAGCTTTCTCAGCTACATGTCTGATGTATATATTAATTAAACCTTTGCAATCAGCATTTCAAATGGAAATAAGATGAATATCATTTTCATCTTTATTAATTTTTTATTGACCCGATTTTTATTTTGTGTAGAAAAATCGATACAATGGCCAGTACATGTGAGAATAAATTATTATAATTGTACGTTTATACGAGGAAATTATTATAATTGTACGTTTATACGAGGAAAAAGAAGCATATTTTTTATTTTTAAGCTAAGAATTTGTACAAATATTTTTATATTTATTTGCAGACACTAAATATTAATAATTTAAATGTTGAGCTGTCTCGAAATAGCTGACATACGCAATAATGCATACCTTAATTTATGTGTCCTGAATATATGAGTATACAAAATATGAAAAATGCAGTTTTCTTTGTCCATTTTGTAATATTCAAGTGTTTAATTGTTGAGATACGAGATACAAAAAAGTGCATATTATTTTTCCATTTTTGCTCCCCGTCTCTCGTATTTTCAGTAATAAGCCGGGCAGTATCAGTCGTATGACATGTGCCAAAGATAACAACTTTGTCCTACAAATATTCAAAAAAAGTTTGAAGTGTTAGAAACTCTATAGAAAAAAATAAATACAAATATATATAATAAATAATATAATATGAATTATAAATAAAAACGGATAAAAAATGTTTAAACATTAGATTTTTAATTTCCGTGGGCGAAGGTTTAAAAGATAATTCGAAATATACATCTAAATAGTAATTTACAATTTTGTATCGAGATTTTTCTTCATAAATAATAGCTCGCGACGACCTCATTCCATTTTCGCGATGTATATAAATGTCGATTCAATGTTACTCGAATACTTGAGAGGACTTTGTCATACGTAATTGACCCCTTTCTACTTTTTCGGTCATTTGGCTAGCATTGGCCATTTAAAAATCTTTGTCTGTATCACAGTTTTCCTATCGCTACAATAACAATTCAAAAATAAATTATTCAATTCGAACAGGTAATACTCAACAGAAATGCGTTTTAGATATTTTTATATTTAATAATTCAATAATTTAAAAAATAACAACTGCTTCTGACAACATAATTCACGTTGCAATCATTTATTATTTACTATACTTACTGTTAGTTTCCTTACTTACACTATATTTATTTATTTATCATATTACAATCCATATAATTCATATTAATAACAGTTTCTTCTTTCGAAGTCGATTTTTTCTTAACAAAAACATCGATCGATTTTTTAGTTATATTTAAAAAAAAGTTTTTCGCGAATTAAGATCTTCTATTGATAGAATTTCAATCTGAAGTTTAGTTACAAAGATATATGATGCAAAAATTGAGAAAATACAATAAATGATGGCCTCCCTCAACATTTTCGTCAAGAAAAACACATTTTGAATTGACTAAAAGATCTAACATTAAAAGAATTGGTTTGACGATATCTTCTATAAATATATTTTTATTTTTCAATCGAATGTAGAGATTATACATATTGACCGCAATCTCGCTGTTCATGATAATTGTGATATTATGATGAATAATTATGCTAATCACACTGCTTCTTTGTGAGTATTACAAACGACATTCTTAGAAATACTCTGTTTGTTAGACATTAGCTGTTTTATAAAAAATAGCTCATTTTTTTATCCATTCGAAGCTTCGAACAGAAATTTAATGGCCAGGCTCGCAAACAGTTAATTTTAATCGCGGAGGAAACGATTCTGTGTCGCGAAGGGACGAGCGTGATGTTCGTTCATTAGCGAGTCAGGATGTCGTGTCGTTTTCTAGAATGGCGTTAAACCGCGAAACGCCTCCTTCGCAATTATGTCGTTGAGCTCTTCTTTTTTTTTTCAAGATCGGCGGTATAAACTCCTCAAGTAAATGCAATTCCTCTACAGTCATTAAAGTACAATGTTATTGTATTAAAGCGTCTGAAGAGATGCATTATATGCAGTATATTAAATCCAGTTATGGCACAAAATATTCGAAAATGATAAAAATATTAATAAATATATCAACTTCTTTATGTATATATAATACTATTTATTATACTCCGTAAAATAAAATAATAGTATAATAAACAATGATATAATATAATAATATACACTCTTAAAAATATCGGTGTGACTTTGACACCAATGGTGTTCATATAATTCTCATGTTGGTGTGAAATCAGCACTGTCTGCTTAGTGTGAAAAATTCACATTGTTGCGGTACATTGCTAGTAGACGTGATACAGCATACAATGGTCGACTCTTTTTTTTAATATTAATACTGAGATTACATATATATGCAATAGTAAGATTCTTCTACTATTTGAATTAATTTTTATTCGTCGCATATGCAGATATTAATAATTATGTAAAATTATTACAGAATAGAATAGAATATTATAATATTAATAGAATAGAATATTATTGCACAATACATTTGTTACGAGAGGCAAGCTGTCACATGAAATCAGCAATATAAATTTCAAAATCTAAAGAAATGTCAAATGTGATAGCTTGCGTCTCATAACGAATGTATTGTACGATAATATTCTATCTGTAATAGTTTGACGAAATTGTTATTATCGGCATATACAAGGAATAAAAATTTATTCAAATAGTGGAAGAATCTTGCTACTATTGTATATGTAATATCTCAATATTGATATTTTTAAAAAAGCACTATATACTGTATCATGTTTGAGCGCGTGAATTTTCCTATAATTGGTTTAATTGTTTATAATTTGAAAAATATTATAGCCTCGACATTTTCGTATTAGAATTTTCATCTCAAAATTTTCTCAGAAATACATCCTTAAAAGGTAATGCGGTAGTGGCGGGATACCCTGTGTTCCGATATTTACTGCCAGTACTGAAAATCTATAGTATACGTGACGTTAACTATAGATTTGCAGTACTGGAAATAAATATCGGAACGCAGCCTGTATATATATACATATATAATATATAGTATAATGTATATAATAGAGTACAGTCATATATATATATATATATATATATATATATATATATACATATACTATATATTAGTAGCAAAAGTAAACGAACATTTATACAATAGTTATATATATATATATAATAGTTATATATATAACTATTGTGTGTATATATATATATATATATATATATATATATATATACATATATATATGTATATAAAAAAAAAATATATATATATATATAAAATAGTAAGTGTGGGACGTACATTTTAGCTTAAATGTTCGTTTACTTTTGTTACGCAATAATATTTAAACTCTAAAAATTCAAGCATTAACTTTCATCAAACTTCCGAGCCAGATCAATAACAACAGAGGGTTAAAATGCCTCTCGAGCGATGAAATACTTCTCCTGAGAAACAACCCTTCAACGAGACCGTGTGGCCTAACGGATAAGGCGTCGGACTTCGGATCCGAAGATTGCAGGTTCGAGTCCTGTCACGGTCGGTGTTCTCTTTTTTTCACGCCTTCCGCCTGCGTATCACTGCCGAACGATCCTCTATCAGATAATTTAAATGCCGCATAATTAAATCGTTATTTTTTTTCCCCTTTTCGTCCTTCTGATCGCATCGAGGCTCGTACGCTTTCTGTTTTTCGAATAAAATAATTCGTTTTATTTTATTGCTTGTATAATTGGCTTCAATAAAAAACATTTTAACATTATCGCGTCGGATTGTCTTTGGCAATTTCATTCTTTGCTATTTCTCCACAGTGGTGACTCGCTCAAGATTTACAACATCTGGTTCGCCACAATCATTTTGTCGATAGCTGATGACCAGTAACCACTACTAGTAGTTGATGATGTGTACCGAGCAAAGATTAGTGCGCGAGAGATGTTACGTACGATCGCTTGTAACGCTTGTTCATAATAGAATTGTGGGAACTAGTAATAATTCAAACGATCGTGAAACAGTGCGGATTTAAAACGCGTTCGATGTTTTTTCCCGAGTGTATCAAGGACACTCGAAGTATAGCTCCAAAGACGATAATCGCCTTCGAATATGTAATATTATCCGTGTAATAACATATTGCGCGATCAGCAACGGCGAAGAACAAGAAATAATATAATGCAAATGATTTAGATATGATGCAAAATAACACGGCTTACTCACCGACTTTGATATACGTAATTCGAGATGTAGGCGATGATGCATTTAGAGGAAAAATGCAACGTTATTTAAAATTGAATGCGCGGCTTATATTGGGACTCATTTATTTGATAATATTGTCATTAGGAAGGAGGCTGTGGGATCAAGAGGCAGCCAATGGTCCCGGGACGATCCATTTTCGTAGATCTACGCTAGGTCACCGTTCGGATCTACCGAGGTCCTATTTTCCCGATTAATCCAATTACGTTCGAGGCTAATCTCGCTCGCGAATTCGCGTTAACGGCAACACGCGATTGCGCTTCGTCGCAAGATTATGGGTTCAGACGCGGGAATGTCGACCCACTGATGTGTCGAACTAACAACTAGTACTTTACGAATATTGCATCACACACACTCGACGTTGTTAGATGAATTCGTATAATTTCGTCCGCGCCTCTCCGAGCTCCATTACGAATAAACCGTTGTACGACGTAGTGGCGAGAGACGGTAAAAACAAGATTTTTTTTGTAGACACACCCAGCGCGCGCGCGAACAGGACAAAATTGTTCTTTTTTGTCTTTCTCGACGAGCTTGCGAGCTGGAAAATTTTAATTGCCGTTCGATCTATTTCAGTTCACGAGCGAGCGCGAAGTCCAGCCCCGCCGACGAGCAGCAGATCAGCGCAGATTTAGCAGGAAGACTTCACCTGGACCCATTGTTCCACCACGCCGACCTGATACTTGACGAAGCTTCCTGTCGAACGCAAAGGCTCGATATCTGATTCCTTTTAACCAAGGCAGCTTCACCCACACGCGCCGACATCGTAGAATGGTAGAAGGTGAACCCAACACAAAGCGCAATATTAGTATGTACAGCTCTAAAGTCTCCTAGATTTCCTCCTGATGGTTTGCGTCAGGTTCTTAATAATCTCAATTTCGCGTTGCAGAGTGTGATGTAAAAGACGAGCGCCTAAACGGTTGCGGTTCCAAGGAACTCGAACTTGCCTGTAGGTATAAATTCCGAAAAAAAATCGGTATCCCCGTTGCGCAATCGTATGCTGAGTCTTTATCACTAATTGTATCTATCTTGTTATCAGGTATCGGATTAAAGGGCAAAGCACTCGATCCAGAGAAGGGAGCCTATGTTCAAGCTGATTTCGAGAAGGCCATCGAACTAAGCGGTGAGTTCATTTCATTCGCGTGTGTTGAAGCGCCTGTTATTGTCTCTTATCGTCGTTTCATCGTTTTCACAGAATATGGCAAGTTTCATTACTTCCTGCTCGCGGTGTGCGGCTTCGTCAGCACCAGCGAGGAGATGGACGTGATCTCCATGTCCTTCATCCTGCCGAGTGCGCAATGTGACCTGAAGCTCAACACCCAAGCGAAGGGATGGCTCAACTCGATCATCTTCATCGGAATGATGGCCGGGGCGTACGTCTGGGGCTCCATAGCGGACGCTCTCGGTCGTCGGAAGGTCCTGATCGCCATCTCGTTCATGAACGCCCTGTGCATCGTCGCCTCTAGCTTCAGCCAGACGTACGAACTCTTCATGTTGTTCCGTTTCCTGAACGGCGCGGCGTAAGTATCCAAGATCCAATCGCGTAATCGCGATCAGCTGCGACGTAGCCGCGTTACGTATGCTCGCTCAGCAACAAAAAGGTTGAATAATTTAGTGACGTTCCAGGCTAGGAGGTAGCGGACCGGTCATCTGGTCGTACTTCGCTGAATTTCAGCCGAAGTCCAAACGCGGCTCCATGCTGTCATTCATGGCGGCGTTCTGGACGTTGGGGAATCTTTTCGTGGCCGGTAAGAAATACTAAAAACGTTTTAGTATTTTGTTAATAAGTCTACTCTCTCTGTACACCAATATATTTGCAAGCTTGATTTTTTGTCCAACAGGCTTGGCATGGTTGATCATTCCTAGAAAGATGGGTTTCACGAGCGTTTCGTTCACGTACAATTCTTGGCGAATCTTCCTATTGATCTGCGCTGTTCCGTCATTCGTCGTGACGGGGTTGCTTCTGCTGCTGCCCGAATCTCCCAAGTATCTCTTGTCCTCTGGAAGATATGAGGAGGCACTCGAAATCTTTCGCAAGATATATGTCATCAACACCGGCAGACCACGCGAAACTTATACGGTAATTAGATCTTGAGCAGTTTAACGTAATTGGCATTATAAAGGTCAATCTTTAAATTAATTCTAAAATATCTTTAATTTGTCACACAGGTAAAAGAATTGATCCTCGATGACTATCAAGAATCGAATCTGGTGAAGGCTGACGTCGAGGAGAAGAGCAAATGCAAGACTATACTGAGTGACATTGTGGAGAACAGTAGACAGCTATTCGTAACACCCATTCTTCGCTTCACTATTATATCGATCGTTATCAATTTCACCTTTCATATCGGTTACTACGGTCTGATGATGTGGTTCCCGGAGCTGTTCAACCGTTTCGACGAGTTCAATCGCGATCACCCGGGCGCATCAGCTTCAATATGCGAAGTCACCGATTATGTCGTCAACAAGGGTTCGCACAGCGACGAGAACTTTTGCTCCGATAAAATCGGAGCATCCGTCTTTATGGAATCCCTCATTACAGTAGCGTCCGCCATACCCGCCAATATCATCGCTGTTTTGGGAATGGATCGTCTTGGACGTAAATTCTTTCTAGGTATTTATCTTAATGAAAATAATCGAAAGCAATATAGTGATGAAATGCGGCATTTGGTACCTCTTTTTGTAATTATTCCAACAATATCTTATGTATGTGTGCGCTTCCTTCTAGTGTTCAGCACGTTTTCATCAGGACTGTGCTCGATTGGTTTATACTTTGTGTACAACAAATATCAGAATTTGACCGTGTCGGCTATCTTCAGCGGCGCGATAAGTTGCGGCAACGCGGCACTGGATTGTCTCATTACCGAGGTGTTCCCGACGCAGTTGCGTGCAACCGGAATCGCTATATCGATGGTCGCCGCCCGCCTTGGCGGGATAATTGGTAACATCGTTATAGCCCAACTCTTGGACATGTATTGTCCAGCACCGACCTTCATAGTAGCTGCTCTTCTAATTGGTAAGCGCATATAATATCTTTTTCAATTTCATTTCTTGTTTAATTTTCTCACTCCATATACTTTATTTTGCAGGAGGAGGCTTGCTGTGTTTATTCCTACCAAACACAACGCGCGAACCACTTTCCTGACCTCAGCGAAAGTCCATCCCAATCGGGCAACAGTCTATCAATCATTTATATACTTTTGTCGAGTACACTAGCGTTAAATTTTATGGAAACTGAGTATCATGCGACGATTGTGTGTGCACAATAGTGTCGCAAAGAGAAATTTAAAATTCAAAAATATTCCCATTTTGCAAGTAGGACACTAGAATCTCTGCTGTTTATAATAATCCTATTATAAGTAAAAAAGAAAATATAGAACATTTAAGCAGAACGTTATAGCAAAAGTCTAGTGGAAGCGACGAAATGAGAAAACGAAAGTAGTTTTATATGTTACACAAATTAAATGCCTTAGTCGAATTTTATACATATATTGATATTAATCACAGTATTTGATACGATAATTAAATCTTTGAACTAATTGCGATATATATATATAATAAATATATTTTCTTATTCTCTACGATTTTCGATTGAAGATCGAAATCAAATGAATTTGTTATCGCTTTATGTCGCAATAGACATAACGTGACATATTGTAAAAAGAAATTAAAAGAAAGCATGAAAAAAAGACGACATTTCTTGACATACTTGTGCTTTTAATATTCTTTCCTAATTTTCTGTCCTATCGCGACTGAATCCAAATAGTGCACAAAATATATAATACAGGTAATAGGGAAGATGCGTAGTTCTATGTAAAAGCAATCGATTTGTAATTGGGGAGTTTTTAGTTCAATTTCGACCTTCATCCCATATACGCCTCATTTTTATAAAAAGTTGATTGAAAAGTTAAAGGTTATGAGTAAAGTATGAGGTAAATATAGTAACCCGTTTCGGGAATCCATATTCCATTTATAGTATAGTACATTTAAGTCGATCGCGTATCGATTATGTCGACGTACTGATGTTTGGGATAGAATATAAGTAAAGACATGAAAGTAAAAATAAAGACCAAGTAATCTCCATTTTTTCACAGTATATTCACAGAATACGTCCATGTAAAGTATGAAATTATTCCCTCATCATTTTTTCCTTTTGTCTAGCGAGTTTTTTCTTGCTAAGTTTCTTTTTCGATGGTTCTTCCTCTGTCGCTTTCGCAACAACGTCCTCCTTTTCTGTCAATATCACTTCAATGTGACAAGGCGAGCTCATGTAAGCTGTAAGAATTATAAATCTTAGCACTAGTCCGCTATCCAAATATATTTAAAAACATCAGATTTGCTATAAAATTATAAACACTTACGATTTATACGACCATGAGCTCTATATGTCCTTCTACGAAGGCAAGGCGCATGGTTAACCTGAATGTGCTCGATTACAAGGCGATCCACATCAAGTCCCTTGTAATCGGCGTTGCTTTCTGCATTTTTTAACAACTGCAGCAGGAACTCTGCAGACTTTTTAGGCCAACGACCTAAGTAGGTAGAAAATAAGTTAGAAAGCTGCTATAAATCTAGTTAGATTCTACATTTAACTTCCCGATAGTTCAATTTGATTAACATTCTATTGCATTTAGCAGAAAAAGCAGCTTTGCAACTGTTATAAGATTCTTTAATATGATTGATTTATACTTACCTCCAACGAGGAATAAGGACAAGAATCATATTAAAGAATCTTATAATAGCAAAGCTGCTTTTTCTGCTGAATGCAGCCAATGCATCCACAAATTGACTTCAAAACGGTATACGTAAAAATTATACGCTGACATACCTTGCGTGGTGCCAAACTGCTTGGCTTGAGCGCACCTGCCGACGCCGCCGTTGAACCTACGGAACGGTACGCACTCCTTGTGCTCGATAACATTCTTCAAATACTTCTGTGCCCTCCGCAGGGCCATACTTTTGACAGCACGTGCCGCCTCATGTGTATTCTGTAACGTGTTACAGAAGATTGATTGTATTTGCGTTCGTAAACATTCCGAGGAGGAAATGCCATGTTTGAGGTTATACTCACACGAACAGGATATTTACCTTAAAGTGCACGCGAAGATTGGAGCCGCGCGCTTTGCACGACTTGGTCTGGTTGACCGGCTCGTGAGAGTAACGACCCATTGCGTCCTGAAAACACAGACAGATCGATCACCACCCTCTCAAAAATTCTCGCGACCGTCAACGTGACGGCCAGCAGCGGTACGACTTGTCCGCATCATGCCGCGCTTCTCTCGCGATTTCGCAGCGGTTCTAGCGAACAAACGCGACATTTTTCGCGTCTACGTTGTGGCTCGAAGTCTCTTACTCGAGAAACTGTCTTTTGTAAAACAGATACCTCGACGATGAGTTAGATGTGAGCAGATTTGAAAAACAAGACGGTTCGGCTAATACATACCTCTCGACACCACGATTTTAAAGGAAAAGCCGTCACCTCACTGGTAACTAGCGTCCCACTTCCTGTACGCGCAGGAGCGCCAACTGAAAATCAGGCGAAATCCTATGCGCGTGCACGATTGCAACCCATTCGTAGGAATTTCGCTGTATATCGGCTAATTATAAAGTTTAAAAATATGTAATTTCAATTGATTATCGAATTTTTTCAATTATATTCCAAAACTCTTTATAGGCTGCGATTGCGATCCACTTTGTGCTACAAAGTGGATCGCAATCGCTTTAAAGCCAACGACATATATATATCTTGATCAAGCATTTGATTGGTCAAATTTACATTGCCTTCAAAATGGGGGAACGAATTAAAATGCAGAGAAACCAATCATGCATTCATTTAAAATAGAGTAAACCTAATCGACGAGGTATTATTAACCTTTAGAGGACGGGCATATTTTTTCATGAAAATTTTTAGAATTTTTATTTATAACTTTCAAATAGGCAAATTGGCCTCGGTTACATCGATTGTTTCTCGAGTGAGAAATGACAGGTCGGAAAAACGACTATTAGATGTCTATGTCGTCTAATAGTCGTTTTTCCGACCTGTCATTTCTCACTGATGGGTTGATATCAATTGTGTATTTGAACTGATCAACCAATGACTAAACTAATTTACTAGTTATTATTTATTATTTGATATGAATATCAAACAATTGGTGTAAACGGCTATTTTCGTGACTGTCAGGTGGGTCCGGAGATAATTGAAGAGTATCGATATTACCGACTATTGATATAAATTTTTCAATCGACTGAAATATCTGAATAATTTGCTATTAATGCAATATTAAATCCATAATTTATTATTCCCAGACAGCACAGTGATGTTTCAAAAACGTATTAAAAATATACATATTGGACGTTCCGTACGTACTTTAAACATCCGGATTAGAGCCGGGGACATCTTTAGGATGTTTTAAAAACATACAGTGTTACCCATTTTGGACATCCCAAAAACATCCATTTTAAGGATAAAACGGACCAAAATTGGACCTATTTAAAACATTGAGCGAATTCATGTAAAGGCAGGGGCTTTAGGACGTCTTTTTCATGGATTAAAATAAATGAATAAAAATATACGAATAGAGAGCGTCATCTAGCTCTTTAGCAGATGAACGGTAATATTTCTTACAGGAACTGCTTTTATTCTTTTTTTTTACCAAAACATACATTCTTCCCAAGCGGTCACCATGCAACTCCTCATCATGTCCAACGTTGCTTTACCTTGATGATCGAACGAGAACATCTATCTTCAGCATCTGCTCAGGACTATATGTTAAGGAAAGACATAGTTCTTTCTATTATATGAAAATAATATAGGCCGTGTTCCGACCAGACAGCACAGTATATCCTATGGACATCCGTTTTGTGTCCATTTCTTGTCGGGATGTCCATGGACCTTATAAAGATATCCATAGGATATACATTTGTGGACACTATAGGAATATCCCAAAAAGGACAAGTTTGTATGTCCATATAATATCCACTACATCCGCGAGCAGTATGCGGCACCACCACCAGATGGATGCAGAGTTCTCGTATTTCTCGTAAGTAAAATACCATACAAGATGGAATAAAAGACGCAGCATTATAAAAGTCTTCACCCATGTTTTAACGAAATGGTTTTTCGAAGACGAGTCCCTAAAATTGGGCTCCAAGGTGTGAAAGTAAATGAGATGTATTTTGACAATACCATTTCGTTCAGTTCTAAAGTTAATGCAGATACTTGATATTCTTGGTGGTTATATATAACAAAATGTATTGATATAGCTTTTATCACATCCGTCAATTTCATAAACGGATATACTATGGATGTCCATAGAATGTCGGAAGGACGTAAAACAGACGGCCTACGGATATCCTCAATATCCTTAAAGGACGTCTTATAGATGTCCTTCGGATATCCGTGTGCTGATGTCTGGGAAATCATACCAAACGATCGCCAAAAATCGCCTATTATTCAGATAATCCTATATCCAGATCGAGATTATTCGGATAATCTTATATCCTAAATCCAGATCATCTTTGTAGTTTCATACATATTAAGAACAATTTTAAGTTTAAAATTATCATATAAAAATTTTTAAACATAAAGTTGAAAGTACAAAAGAAGTATAAATTTGGCTTTATTTATAAATTTAATGAAAATCAACATTTTTAAAATTGCATTTTGAACGTATTAAAATCTTACTCCTTAAATTTTTTATGGTTTTTTGAATTTAAATTAAAAAATTTTATTGCTTTTATTAATATTTTAACAAAAAATATTACAAATAAAGTAAACTTTATATTTAGTCTGTTTATTTAGTCTCTCGTTTCAGCATAAAAAAGTAACGAATCGTTACTTTTTAAATAACGGTAACGGTAACGAGTTACTTTTGAGAGTAACGGTAACTATAGTTACTTTTTTGACTCGGTAACGAGTAACGGTAACTATATAGTTATTTTTAAAAAGTAACTTTCCATACCCTGTGCATACCACACATCATATAACATTATACAAGTATTATAAATATACATATATACATAGATATATATACATACATGTACAAGGTGTTAAAAAGGCATTCAGCATTTATAGGGTAGATAGTATAAACACCATTGGTGGTTACTCAGTATCGTGTGTATTATCATATAAATGTTGAAGGTTTTTTTTAACACTCTGTATATGTAGGGTGGATTAAATAAAAAAAGAAAAACGTTTGATTACAGTTATTTAATCGAAAATGTACAATATAACTCTCTAGCGTTGGAAGCACCCCGACATACAAAAAAGACTTAATCAAATTAAATTGTTGAATGAACTGTCAGAATATGCAACGATATTCGCTCACGATATGAACGTCACGCACGCGACGCGATCGAACTCTAAACAACCAATTGGCGCGGGAAAGAAGCAACAATTGACTATTGATTTAACACGGCTTTTTAAAGAATGGAATAGCGTACGTAGCGTACGTAGTGCTCGGTGTGGCCTCAGCATTAGAGCCAGCCGGCGGACGCGTCGTGGCCGGAAATCGGTTCGATGCCGGGAAGACGTTGCAGCTGCGTCGCCGATCCATTTCGTTGCGCCGTGATCAATGTCGAGCCGCTCGCCACCATGCTTTCCTCGGTGGTTGACGGCGTCAGTGGAATGACAACACCTAAAACAACGATGCCGCGATGGTCACATCGTGAATCCCTTTCCGTCTACAAATCCCGCATTTAAAAATGTTTAATTACAAATCTTTTTAAAAAGTTGTATACAAAATTTTTATGTACAAAAAATGAATCTGAAATAAAATCCATAAGAAATTGTATAGATTTATTTTCACAAGTTTAAATAAAAAATTTTAATGTCTTGTAATATAAACATATATCTTGCTACTCTACAATATAGTCTTGCTCCACTTTACAATATATTCTATAATAGTTACGAGCTCGAATAATTACTCAAACATGGCCAATAGATTAGTTACCCAGACAACACAAAGTCTACAATTGGGACATAAGACGTCTTAAGGGGATCCTGAAATGAAGACCGAACTCCGACGCGAGAGCCGACTTTACCGACCGATTTACAATGCATACATACGATTTACGAAACATCGGTACATCACTACATATACTACTACATCAATATCGCACGCACACATTCGCATAAAAGATAGTCAGACAAACGGTTTTTTTAGGCTTTCGATCTTAATTTCAACGATGCAGTGTTGTTTCGTCACATATTCTGAACAGTGGAAAGTGTACATATAACATATAGAACTTTTCATGTAAGCAAATGTTTTCACGAACTGACAGTTCTACTATACCGACTAAGTGCTCACGCATATAGTATAAAATATTATTTTTACATTTTTTTCAGTTTTAACATAAAATAATAGTTTCCACTGTTCATTAGTATGTATACTTTAATTCTGTAAAAGGATTTTGCGATCTATAAAGCCAATTCAAAGAAAATTCTTTAAATGTTAATGTCGGTAATTCCCGTCACTCCAGGATCCCCTTAAAAACCATCTTTTAAACGGCTTTGTGTTATCTGGGTTATACGCGCGCTAATGCACATATAATTGGTTCATGCTAAACGCTCACGTGAAATAATATCCCGCGTAATAATATTTCGGTTCACCTTGCTGCGCGTTGATACGCTCGCTGGTAGCGATCTCGACGACGTTGGGTTGCTGGCTCTGCGTGACCTCGTGACGCCGCGACGACATTATTGATGACGGCGTTAATTCGAGGCCCCGGATGGGCATGCTGCTAGCACGTTGCAGCTGCTTTTTCGAGGAGATCCTGGTTGCCAGGACGGTGGCGACAGAGGACGTCGCGCTCGAGTCCGCGGCATTCGTGTTGGTGCTGCTGGTCATCGCGGGCGTAGACAACCTCGAGGCGGAGAACTTCTTGCGCTTCTTCCTCAGGGCGGCCAGAGCCAGGCCCAGGCCATGGGTAAACACGTGATGCGTCTCGTGATGAGAATGGGAGTGAGGGGGTTGCTGCGTGCTTTGTACATCGTGACCGGTCCCCTCCAAGGAGGATTTCGAGTCTGAGAAGTCCTCAGATTGCGAACCACCATCCTCGGATGCCGGCGAGTATACCGAGTCCTCCGAACGAGATCTACCTAGGAAGAGAAAACGACGTTCGTTTATTCATAAAATAACTCCATTATTATCGTTTCGTTGAAATAAGTAAGAGATTTGGAAGAGAAAAGCAACATTTCTGGTAACGTTATTAGAATGTCTAATTCAGAGATGGCCAAACGATCGATCACGATTACAAACTAATCACTGGGAAAATAGGGGAAATAAAAACTATGTCGATAATGTGTTTTACTTTAATAATATAAAATTGTTTGTTTATTTCATTATATTTTAAAATATTTTCGTAATTATAAGAAAAATGTATAGCTTTTAAATCGAATTTTGTATTTTAATAAAGAGCATACTACCAGTGACTGCTTTACACTCACGCGTTCGTTTAATAAATTACGAAATATTAGAACTTTGATATCGCCCGGATATCGAAGTTCAGTTGGGGGATTAGTAATATTAAATATACGTGGAAACCTTCGACTTACCGATCAATCTCGAGACTTTTCCGGCTTTCGCGGCCTCGATCAGAGTGCCCCAACGCTTTTTCTGGGAGCTACTTCTGCTGCCGTGGCTTTGTCGCGGCCCGGTGGCCAGCCCGGACATGCTATTAGTGCTGGTGTGATGTGGGCCCTTTTTCGGGGTCGTGCCCGGCCCGAATATGCCGTTCAAAGTCGAGCCAAATAAATCATGATGAGAGTTCTCATGCTGCGCTTGCTGAAGGGACGCGATGAATTCAGCCACGGGCGGCAGGGTGCCGCTCGCGCCCGGTTGCGGCTCGATGTTGAAACCCTTCATTAAACGCCGCTCTTTCTGGCGATTTTTCTTGCCACCCGCACCTACGGATAGCTCTTTAAGGCTACCGTCTAGGGAACAAACAAAAAATCGACGAGCAGCCTCAAGCAATCTACTAAAAACTCAAGAGAACTAATGGCTAAGAAACAAGAGAAAACAAGAGAAAATTTAAATTCATATAATATTCTAATACATCATATCTAACTTGAATCCATGTAAATTATATTCGCTATATTTAATGCATATAATGTTACATGCGTATGTTACATTGGACAATTAATTGTTCGATATATAATTACAATAAATACGGAAAGAAAGAATTAATACAAAAAATATTAAAAATTTTGTCTATTTTTGTTGCATTAACGAATAAAAACAAAAATAACTTCCACCTTATGTTTCCTAAAATCTCCTAAAATCCTCTATCCACCATAACATTTTCTCCCCTTTTCAATGCAGTTTATATAAAATAAAAATTTATAAAAAATTAAAATAAGAATTAATTGGGTTTGAATATACGTGATAAGGCTAATGATTATAGCTGTCGCTTTAGCATAATTAAAAAAAAGAGAAAATATAAATAAAATTAATACGATAATATTTATGTGAATCTTGTGCGGGCCATAAATAAAACATTCTACATTCTCTCTCTCTCTCTCTCTCTCTCTCTCTCTCTCTCTCTCTCGTTACGACTAATTGATTACGATAGGTTTAAACTGACGCGATACCTGAAGAGTCAGGAAAATTCTTAATTAGAGTAATTAGCCCAGAAAGCTCGAATGATTAATAGCACTTTTTTTAATTTCGAATTACAAGGAAATACTCTTGCTCGATGACTAATGCGACCATTATTGCGAATAGAATAATGATTGGTATTCCCCAAGCAGAATCGCGAAGTTAAATTCGAAGTTTCGACGCTCTGCGTGATGCGATTAACAATTTGCGGATTATCAGGAATTGCGTCGTCGCTCGTATAATTTTCATCGTTAAACAAATGTACTTTTTGTTTAGTATCAAAATAACATTTAATTGTACACCTTCAAGAAATGAGTAATTAAATAATTTTATTCCGTTTGCATATTACGGATTCGTTCACGAAATAAATCCTGCGACAATATTGTTTCGGCTAAACGAGAATCCGTTCCTTTCAAAGAAAATTGAGAACACTCGCGATTAATATTTGCTGTACATACATTTAATTCTTACGTTAGCAAACACCGTGCAACTGAATCGATGCTTCTCGTGCAGAATATACGCGATTAATATCTGTACATACATTTAATTCTTGCGTTAGCAAACACTGTGCAACTGAATCAAAGCTTCTCATGCAGAATATACGCAAGGCAATTGATTCCTTTCCCATTTCTCGTTTCAACTTACCGGTACCGCCGCTCGTTGCAGTGGAGGTGTTCATGCCGGAATTCTTCAGTATCTCGATGAGCTCGCAACGAAATGCACTGATGTCTTGCTTGATCTCGTTCACGTCGTCCTCCGTGATGCCTTCGCCTTCCGCCTTGCGTTGCTTGGCGGTGACATATCGCCTTACCAAATTTCTCATGATATTCTGATACCTAAAGTCCCGCTCAGAAGCTTGCTTAACCTTTCGCTGAGATAAAAATCAAAAATCGAAATCCTTCAATTTCAAAAATTCTTAAAGTGCACGTTGCGATACTTTATATACACAAAAAGAACATTTTTGCTCAAAATTCCGTTCTAAATATTCTCGCTACACACTGTTAATTCCTTTGGGTCATTTTTAACTATTCTATAGGTCGCCACTGCTCCTACCCAATATGTCGTCACTTTAACTAAAACATTGGTTAACATTTAACCATGTGTGTGTCAAAATGACCATATTTGTCGTTAATTTAACTAAAACAAGGTGTCGAAATTAACAACATATTGAGTAGGAGCAGTAGCGACCTATAGAATAGTTAAAAATGACCCAAAGGAATTAACAGTGCATAAGAACCTAGTTTTAAAATCCAAAACGAAGATAGAGAGCCCCGGAGAAATTCGTAAAAAACATCCCTCACGATAGAATACATATTTCAATACCTTCCAGCGTTCGCGAAACCCCTGCGATACTTTAGCATCTTATTCTGCAGCTCGCTTCGTGTCGCGCGAGCGATATAAAAATTCAGATTTGAAAATGAAATTGAAGGAGGATCGACTCTCCGGGGAATTCTTTTAGAAAGGCGGGACGCACGTCGCGGATGCTATTCTAGTCTGCGAAAATCCGAGAACTGTCGTTCCTACCCTGATTGTTCGCATATGTTCCTTCTTGGCCGCCCTGCTGTATCCACAAAGCCTCCGATATACCCACTGTACGACATACCAGACGCTCTTCGGGGTCGGTATAATATTAAACGGCGGCGGAACGGTACCACCCTCCTCGAAATAACTGATCCACAGTTTGCTTCTCGCGTATTTCCATTCGACGTCGGCGTGTTCCTAATTACAAACAGCGAATTACTCCGCTAATTAGTCTCGACTAATTATAGATGCGAAAAGTACGGTAAAGTACGATTTCTCGTGTATTTTCGTCCAACGTCATTCTAGCGTTTCAAGGATCTCGCGCTCGTTTTTGTTAATTTTCACAGAATAAATGTCGCTTTAATTAGTCCATTTAACGCGACATTTAACATAAGTAAAGTTTAGAATTTAAAGTTTAAAAGTTTCCATTTTCTCATTTTTTTCATTTTCTTGGATTTTTAATTACATTTTACCTCATGCGACAATTCTAGTAAATAAATTTCATAGTAGATATTGTACTTACAGAGATTCTAGTAAATAAATTTCATAGAAGATATTGTACTTACAGAGATTAGTCGATAGGAATGATTCATCGTGGCGATCAGGAGATTCAGGAGGACGACGATGTTAATAACCGAATAGGTACCGAACATCAGCATACCCCAGAACCTGGTGAACACCTTGATGCCGTCCAGTTCGAAGCTTTCGAGGTCTATCAAGCCGAAAACCGCCCAGAAGAGTGTTTGTATTGTCTCAAACAGACTGCCCGCGAAATTCATATTGTGTATTATCCAAAATAGATCACAACGCAAAACAATAAAAAACTATATATAGTTAATAAAATATAAAATATTCAGTAACTTTATATTATAACTATAAGATCTGATTTCTAAAGTAATATATCAATTTTTATTTTTCTTCTCCTTTTACTTCGAAGATTTGAATGAAAATTAAACGAAGATGAGAATTAAACGAATTAACCTTTCGGTGTTCTATATATATCTTTTATAGAAAAAAAATATTCATGTAAAAAAAAAATAGTCGTTACGTACTTTGCGAATCGGCGCCAAACGATGCACGCGTTGGGGTCAGCATTGGCACTGCTAATATTAAACAAATATGACATCGCCGAGGGACAGCGTTTCTTCTCCATGTCGGCGTAATACCAGAGAAGTTGATTGAGACCTACACAATAAAAGTTTTCTTTCACATTAATCTTTATTTTATACGATATATCTCATTGTGGCACTTTTATTTCATTTACCGCACGAGAAGGCGAAGAGAACCAGCACGTAGAGGAAGAAGAATTTCATAATGTCCATGACCATCCTCGACAAGGACACTTGCAGCGGACCGAGATGAGGATTCACGGAGAATATGTAGACGAGTTTTAGCGAACTGTAACGCGACATTATTTGCTGCTTTTAATCCGAATAATACCGAAGTGTTAGTAATTTCCTATGTAGACTATAGTCTTTCCCAACCCAGCTTTTACGTCATTACGCATTGACTCTCCGACGTAATCAAAGATTCATTTGCATCTTAATTGCGATTCACTTTGGTCATTTGCATTTAAGGCATGTTCTAAACGCATTCGCATAAATTTCAAAACTATCGCGACTAGAGATCATAATTGAGAGATATCACGGTATATCATAATTTTCTTATCTTACAGAGGAGAGAAATGAAAAGATTTAGTTTGAGGCGCTGAAAAGCTCCGTGGAAAGAGATTAATCGTGTTCCTAGCTTATCGCAATCGCATCCGAAGCTTCCGTATACATCGACGACAGAGATGCATGTGTTTGCAATTTATTACCTGAAGATGTTGGCGGCGGAGAAGAGACCCTCAGAGATGAGCATCGGATCCCAAGCGTCCCACTGCTCACGCTGGAGCTCGATCTCCGTTCCCGGCATCTGATCTTCGTTCTCCCTTTGTACCCTGTAGTAAGCTATAACTCTGAGCGCCGCCGTGGCAACGTAGAGCGAGTTCGTTACGAAGTCGATCACGTTCCACATATCGTTCATGTATTCCTTGAGGCCCAGGTCCCACAATTGCTTCACTTCTGACCAGATCAACCCCAACACCCAGGCCACTATAAACCTGCAGTTCCGGTTATCTGGTTTTGATCTTAACTCTGAACGAAAGAAACACGGCACGCGTCAAATCGCGCCTGTTTGCACAATTAAATTCATCAACAAATTCTATGCCTCGTAAATCGATTGATATCGTCTGAAATTTATTCGGGGGAATTAGTAACTTTTCAGCTTTTTGATATCGTTTTTTTTTTCTTTTCACTCTTTCGCTATTATAATCGCTCTTTACTTATTGATTTATCTTCGCGCGGCAACGGAATCTCAGTGACATCTTATTAATAACATGTTAAATTAAATGCGAAAACAATCTGGGCGCTGAAGCGAAATTTGCAATATGACAAGTCTTAATCACCTCATTTCGATCTCGTCATCGTGAGGAAAAAAATCCCTTCGAGATTGCACGCGTGTCTCTCAGGTGTATCTCGATTACTACCGACTTACTGTGTATGTAACGCTTCTACGTTCTATATTACCGTCTTCCGCACGAACGGAGAGTGCCATAAGCCGGTAGATATTACATGGATTTTACCCAGCTTTTCCCGCTTTACTTTTCTTCTTTCTCATTTACTTTCTTTTTACGTATTTCTTTTTTCACTTTTACAACTTCCTATCAAAATTATCTGTACTCCTCGCGTATAAAATCGCCGTTACTCCTTAGCAGAATTATGAAACGCGTGGTATCGAGTTTACGATTAGTAACACGCAGCGCGAAAATGAGCACAAAGTTGAGGGAAACCTTACCATTCCACAATCGTTGGTGCGGCACCTCTTTTTGTTGGTGCTGGTTCGTGCTTCACGACATCGTGTCCCATCCAATTACCGATCACGCTCTCTATCCGCTGACTAGCCAGAATTAACATGACTGCGCAGGCAAAATTATACGCATTCATCATCGTTAAAAATTCAGAACAGTCGTAATTTCAACGTAGGGTCATAACGGTAATAATAGATCGTGCGACTTGATTTAGTTGAGATAGAATTCATTTCAGCAGAGATTTAATTCGCGATTTTTAATATATCAGACATTTAATAAAAAGTTAGAGAGCTGCGATGAAGAACGATTTCTTACTCTCTAAATTTTTTCGAGTGAATTGAGTGAAAATACTGCCACTTAAATTTCGAAGTGACAGTATTTTCACTCTTTGGAGTGAGATTTCACTCCAAGAAATTTAGAGAGTATACAAATTTTCTCGAACAAAAAAAGAAGTGCCTACATTTTAGATCCAAATTAGTTACGGTATCTAATAAAATTTTCCCCGGTAATGATGTAAATACATAATCGGATAGTGTTGGATACAGTGGAAGCAAGCCAAAGATGTATTGCGCGGTTGGGCGAGCAATTAATCTCGAGGCTGCTTCTCAGCTGTGCACGACTATTATTGGTAGCGGCATCGAAAGGTATTTGTAAACTGTTTGACGTTCACCGCGTAACTGTTTGATTTACCAACGTGCCGGAAAGTTAAATACGTCGCTGGAGTAAACTAGGAAACGCTGTTTGAAGTGTGTCGTTTTCCTTTCTGAATACTTCCGCAGGATAAATCATATTGGATATCGTAAACGCATGAAATTATTCGGTCGTTGCACATGAAATGTCGGATCCCAAAAATCTTCAGTTTAAAAAATAAATGTCTTATTTCTCTCTTTCTTTTTCTGATAATGAATATTATATGTCATCAAAATAATTCTTTTATACAAGTATACTTTTGTAAAGATTCTATGAAAATTTTGCGTTGATAAATTTTGCGTATATCAGTGTGACGATTATTTGAAAGAAATTGTCATTCACCAATTAGAAATCACTTGTCCCAATATAACGATTGCTTAAAACGATTTTTACATATCAACTTCGGAAACGGAGACTATTTCGTGCAGCTATAATTGGAGATCGGAAAGAGAGATGTTTGTAAGAATGGTAAGTATGAAGCTGATTCAGCGGTGCCACCGATATTTCCGGAATAAACCAGATTTTGGGTCACGCTGATCAAGTGTAGCGAATAATTTAGGAAATGGCTGATTATGGCCGGAGGTTGTGCCAAGTGATCAGATTTAAAGCGTGACATGAAATCGCCCTGGGTGTAAAACGATTGGCCTGTTATCGAAATGTTTCATGTGCTCGCATGCGTTGGCGTAAAGACTCATTTATCTTTGCGCGTCTTTGAGTCTTTCCGACACAGTTAGTGAATAAAAAGCGCTTTAGAAGTCGCAACTCCTTAAATTAAATTTTATCTAAATAAAATCATATCGACACAATTATCTCATAAGGGGTAAAAGCATACTTACATAGAAAAGTGAAATACGATGCAGAATGGCAGATGAATTTGATAAATGGCTTTCTCATGGTTTGGCCGACCATACTATGGGGCGCGACGATGTACGTTAAACTGAAGAATGGGAAAAGGACGCCGATCCTGATGATCTCCAGCGACTGGAGAAACATGTTTTTCCTTCGGAACCCCGGCAGGCCTTCATACCAGATTGATGCCAATAGCTGCTGTACGTTAGAATGCGCCACGAACTGGAAATATGCAGGTAACGCGATATTGACCGATAGTTTCCAATCATGTAACTGGGAAAAGGTGGCAGCCTCTCACGTAATCAGAGTTTGAACTGCAATTACTATCTTCCAAATGTCATCTCTAATTATCACACACTAACGAATGTCCTACGTCTCTATTCCTTTGTTTAATCAAAGCTCGAGTACCTCTAATCAATAATGCATCGATAATGATGCAAATTGCGTTAATGTTGCAATAATTGATGGTAAATTGATGGTAAAACTGCGGAAAATTTTAAGTTAGATTTAAAAAAATAGTGGCTATTCAAATCTACAAAATTTAAATAATTATACTCGTAAATGCAATTTTCATTATTGAGGACAACAAAAATCTATTTCTAATAATCGGGTGTAATTAAAAAACTTTCTCAAATAGGAAATGAATACTGGTGAGATACTGGTTAAATACTAATTTTGAATAGTGAATACTGGCGCGGTACTAGGTACCACTACTGGTATAGTACTATAAAAGTAGTGCGATGAGTGCCAGTACTGAAATGGTATACTGTCTGTATATTTATAATATCATGATTATACTGGAATTGGCAAAAGGCAAGTACTACAATATTGTTTCTTTAATACTGGTCCAATACAGAGCCAGTACTGCAATATGAAATTCATTTTTCGATACAAAATCGGTACCTCATTAGTATTAATACTGGCCTCATATATGAAATTCTCACATGGGTATGGGTATTTCTTTTCTGCTTGCACTCCATACCTTCTTTTGTCTCAGCTTAATTGCTAATTTTAAACGGTTAAGATGCATTCTCTCTCCATGCTCAAAAGCTGGTCCCGTTGGATCGTGATTCAGCAAGACTTCGAGCTCGTAGGAACCTCTAGTGTGATCCAGCAAAGCGGTTGCGAAGTCTTGGCACTGTCTTCGGAGCTCCTAAAATCACAACAACGGTTGCTGCTGATCACAACATCGTAATGCAATTTCGAAAACGCGCATTCCTTTCGAAGCATTTAATTTCCTAAGGTCGCTAAAAATAATTCTTCTAATTCCGTCCGGAGATCTCGATTGCAATTTCTCAATATTCCTGAAGGAAATTCGGCGGATTCTCCGCGTTGTCGCTTCACGTGTTGGTGAATTACAAGAATTTGCGCCGAAGAATTTGCGCGCTTGACAAAACCAGTAGCTGATCGAACTTCCAAGCTGTCTGCAAAATCGACAAGCGCTCGAGATCCTATCCTAATTGTTCGCCAATCTTGCCTCGAGTTCAATTGAATTCTCGTCACGTACTCACGCGGATATAATAGTTTCCGCGATGTGTCCCGCATTGTTAGCTGACGTAAACCGAGAATTGCTATAGGAAGGTATACCCGATTTCATAAAAAGGCAAAGGTGACGAGAAAATCGTTCAGTTATAATCTCTTTTTGTTCCGTCTTCCTAAATATAAAATTTATATTGCAAATTGTTTCTATAATTACATCTTTAAGATGATTAAGCTCATACAATAATGTTACACAATACATTGCAATAATGTCATAATTTACTAAAAAATTGCAAACATTTTACAGAGCAACTAAAGAATATTTTTATAAATAAAACATGTCGTTCGACGTTTATTTTATAAACATTGCATAGGTAAAACTGAAAGCTTTGGCATCCGACATTTCGGCTATGCAAAAATCCAGCGTGCAAAACTATACTGCTCACACAAATAATAATATTCACGAATAATAGAGAACAACAATTTCTTGCCTGATACTCGCACTTGAATTCGTGTTCTAAGAGCGAGAGTCGTCGAAGTTCCCAGGAGAGCTCGAAAGCAGTCTGGATGGGATCCTTAGATGACAGTGCTATCAAGGACGGCGATGCCAACGCCCGATAAGCGTTTATTCGGCTCCTCGAATGCCTCAGGGAATCCTCCATCCTTGATATCACGCACTCATCGCATCTAGAATAAATGAGTTTATAAACCAAACAAATAGCTTTAAACATAGAAAACAAGACCGCTTTAAATAATATTTTTCGTGTAAATTTCGAGCGAAGGAACGCTGTTTTTCGAACAAAAGCTGTGCGCTTTGGGTGATGAATGTAAGTGCAGCCGGGACAATTTTCGATTTTTATACTATTTTATCCACAATATCTTACCAAAGGCGAGAGTTTCTCAGGTGCTGACAGGAAACCGGTAATAGTGGCGATATAACGATAATTATACGGTAAGATATTTCGGATTACTTTTATCTTGTGCCGCACTTATTCGAGATTCATTCTTCATTCATTTCCTCATTCATTTTTTTCATTTATTCAAAATTATAATTTAATAATATATTTCTATATTTTTAAATTATAATATTTTATCGAGGCTTATTTTTTTATACCTACTCTGATGATCTCATTCGTCGTATTATTTACAGTATCCGATATCTTAAGAACTTCTCGTGCACAAGACATATTTCGTGAATCTACTTTGTATATGTTACTTTCATAGCTAACATAATCGCTCACTACAAGCATCCAGAAATAGCGCATCCTCAAAATTTTTGCGCGTTCTAAAATTTATCGAAAAAAATGTTGCAACTTTTTAGTGGCCGACTGTACTCTGCATTCGGTACAGCTTTTGTTCGAAAAATGGTACCTCTTCACGCGAAATTCCCATGAAAAATATTGTTGTTCAAAACAGCGTCGTATTTAAAACTACTCCGTCTCTCCTCAATATAAATGTTTTAGCCAAGTAAATGATAACATTTTTATATAGTATATTACAATGTAATATCAAGTTCTTCTTCTGCTTAGTCATACCGATTCGAAAAATTTTCAGCAGTTCCAATGCGGGACACAAGACACAAAAGTTACGAGACTTAACATAACGTGATTATCACATTAAATATTCCCTTAGATCATAGTGATGACGGTAACGCGGCGCTTATGTACGCTTAGCCTAATTTAATTAGCTTTTGTCGCGTGCGCACAAAGGGATAAGACGATAAACCGATCGAGGGAATTAATTAGCTCCAAAAGAACGCTCTTTCGTTAGTTAGGGATCAACGATCGGACACTTTTAAAACACTTGAGACTAATTAATGCTCGTGTCATTTAAGAAAAAGTTAATTTTGCTGAAAGAGATAAGTAATGAATTTTTATAATAAGTACTGCATTTTTTATATTTGCATAAAGCATATTTACGTATATATTTTTGTTATCCATCATCGGATTTTATTTTCTGCTTAATAAATAAACAAGAATCTCGAAAAGCTACGTTATTAAAACAAAAGTCTCGATTCTTTTATCGCAAGTATAAGTCGCATAAGATGCACAGGTGTTCTATTGAAATATTCGGAATGTTTGACAAGTAAGCCGCGTAAAATATGTAATATGGTGTACAGTATGAGTTGTAATTTATAGTAAAACCAAAAAAGCAATTTAACGTAAACTATTTTCTTCGAATACTAAAAAAAAGCTCCCTTAATTTTATTTCATAATCATAAAAGCGTAAATGAATTTTCGAGGTCTTACCCACAGCGAACGTCGTGCGGCATCGGTAAAATGGACCCACGATCTAGGAGAATCTTTATAATTTCATAGTTGTCTCTGTGGGCTGCTAGGATCAACGGTGTAATGTCGGACGTGAACGTGGTTCTATCAGGAGGTAGAGTCTCCCAGCTCTAAAGAATTAAATCGCAAGTCACTACTTTCATAAAATTTTGTCACTTAACAATGTCTCTCTTTTACACGCGTACAAGCAATTTTTCATTTAATCTCTTTGGTTTAAAATTATTATTCACAGATCTCTTTTTACAGTTGTCATTCTTCATCGAGTACAATCGACGTTTGATTTACGAGACTTTCTAACGAGCTTTTGATGGATGAAATAATGTCAAATGCCAATGATAACTCGACAATGAAGTGAAGTAATAAATAAAGAATTTTTGTTTCACGTAAACAATTGACAAGTAATCTCTCTCGGTGCAAACTTGTGCTGCCATTGTATCAGCGTGATCGGCTTAATCAATTATCACGAGTGGTAGCCTCTCTCTTCACGGGGAATCAATTCTCTCCATATAATGAATTTGTTCGGCGCTTTCGGACTCCGGATATCATTCCGTTGACGTTCTGCGTAAGCTGATTTCTTGCTAAAGCCGATTAGAGCTCGGTTCGAAATTTCGTAGTCTTCTACTTTTTCCTATTGCAACTCGGTCCCGCTCTCGCGGATACCTAATTTCCCTCATTGCCATCGCGAACGACTTTATACTTTGGCGGAATCGCCTTTATCGCAGAGAGAGACCACTTAATGGCGGGATAAAGTACGGAAAAATCGCTTGTGAACCGACACGACTAGTAATCGATTTACGGACTTCAATCAACTTTTATCTTTATATTTTATTTTTGCAGATAATGTTTGTGCTAGATATGCTGTACATTACAGATACAGCACGATGCAACGTAAAGCTCGATCGTAAAAGTAAAATATGGGTACAATTATTCCACATATACGTGTATTCCATGTAAAAGTGTGAAATTATTACTCAGTTAGAAAACGCGTTCTGCAATTACAATAGTATCGTTGGCTTTTAATAATTAAAAGAGCAAACGAGCAACATAATTTAAATATAATGACACGGAAAGAACGGTTTTGCTAAAATATTAAAAAATTTGGCCAGATACAGATCTGAAAAATAATTTTGTTGGATCATCAAAATAATTATGTAGGACACTCCAACATAATGATAATGCTGCAAAAAGTTTTAATATTCTAGCAACTATTTTAGGCGTCCTACATAATTATTTTGATGATCCAACAAAATTATTTTTCAGATCTGTATCTGGCCAAATTTTTTAATATTTCAGCAAAATCATTCTTTCCGTGGAAAAATAATTTTTACAATCGAATTTTTCAAAATCAAATGAAACTGATAAATAAATTATATTATATATAATTATTATATTTTCTCTCTCTCTCTCTCTCTCTCTCTCTCTCTCTCTCTCTCTCTCTCTCTCATTCAGACGTAAAAGATGTGCATATAAACGCTTACATGTGGCTCGCCATTCCTGTGAAGAATCTCCTCATGCTCTAGAAGGACCTCCACCGCCTCAACAAATTGCTCGGAGATAGCATGAAGGAGCGCATCCTTGGTATCGACTCTGTGCTCTATTAAAAGCTCCACCATCTCTAGATTTTCATTATCGATCGCCATGAGAAGAGCTGATCGTCCGAGAGGATCCACGCAGTTAATGTTAATGTCGGCGTCATAGGCTTTTTGGAGCATTCTGCAGTGACAGGAGGGTATTCGAAAGATTGATGAATTGCCGTTTAGGATTCGTAGGTGTAAACACTCGTACACAGAAAAGACCAAACTATCAGATATCCTTTTAGCCAACTCTCATGATTTGGAGAATAATGTTTCTGAACAACGATATCAAGCGGATTGTCATTTATCGGGTCTTTTCAATTTTTAACATTATATGTTTGCAATTATGTTTCAAATTAAAATTCTATTAGATTCTGCTTGCAATTATCTGCAAGATATAATTTTATTATTTTTTTTCTGAAACTTAATTTATCAAATTTAATAACTCTATTAGGATAACGAAGACGTATGATAATTGTACTTTTAATTCGCGAAGAAATGAAAAGATATAAAGAGAGGAGTCTCATAAGGATATACGTGTGCACACTATACTGTATGAACAAAATGCCAACAAGATGAAACGTTCTACTTTCATATATAAATAAGCTATTTCTCTACTTAGGTAAATATTTTATATCCATAAAGAGAATTCTCGTCTCCTCTGTGCTTCTTTTCCTCTTTTTCTTTTTTAATATACACAATATTTCCAGGCTGTCAAAAGACGACATATCTGCCTGGAAAGTTTTATAAAATTGAAAATTTCGCGATGCATTTGTCGACATTAAGTAAGATTATTGTTAAAAATAAAATATGCCTGATTAAACAAGAAATTCATTTGTTTTTTCGCCCTATATTCCTTCTGTACCAATAAGAAAGCCAACGGTGTTCATAAATTTTTAGTCATAAATTTCAGCTGACCTTCTAACGGAAGCCACATCTCCGCGCTCGACGGCGAGAAGATATTTCTTCTCCTGTAGCGACAGGCTGGTTATTTCTTGATGAGGTCTCACGCCGTTCTCTTCCCCCATCATGCCGTGTATGCTGTGCCTCTATAAGCGCAATAATTTTATCTTGTACACCTGAACATTTAAGTGCACTTTATATAATATTAATCGTTAACGCATAAACGTTTAAATTAACCCATTAAAACGCATTAACCCGAAAGTTAATAAACGTTCCTTCAAAATTTCGCGAGATATATTAAGAGCGCGACGTTCCGGCGTATTGTTTAATCCAAATCTTGCAGGGGAGAGAGTTCATCCGGAAGACAAACAGCATTTCTAAAAACGTAATTTCCGTAGCTACTACCTACGCGAGACACGAAGTCGGTCATTTTCTCGGTGTTGCGTTTTCTTCTGACGTTTCTTCAGCGGCTCGCGCACACCCATGTCTCTAAATATTTTCGCCTCGCTTTACGGTGCACCGCATCATTGTCGCGCTGTTTGCACCAAAACGGGCGTTAAGTTATATTTCGTCGGTCTAGTGATCCTAAATTCATTTCCCGCCGTCACTGTAGCGGTTATACACGATTCAACGCTCGCTACATGATATCGTGTGACGCTCACACGGTTGCATACCGAATCTGGAGCAAGAGTAGTTAACGAGCTGAAATGCACCGGATCCGAGGATCAATTGTAATCTCTCGTAACTGTGTTCGAGGAATGTAGCGTAATATTGCATTCTGCACAATGCTTCGCATTTCGATTGGTCGCTCTCTCTCTTTGATCTATAGATTCCTTGACTTTCATTAATCACTCAGTTATTGTGATTAAAGATTTAGTCGCGATCTCTTTTCTCAAATTTTTTTTTCAATATCGGATATATCGTAATTAAATTTAGATTACATTATAGATTAATATTTTATCAACATAACGACTGAGAATTATCGTCGACAAATTATATTTTATCGTTAACGATATAAATTTCGTTTGATCGTATTTCGTATAAAGACTATAAATATGAAATGTGCTTATTGGCACGTTTTTTTCGTCGCTCGCCCGTACCGTTTATTGTATATTCGATACGCAATCAATTTTACATTGTCATAAACAGAGATGCACCGAGGCACATATCAGACCGTGAATTAGCTGCTTTATTATCGATTATCGAAAATTATTGAAACATCGCCGATACGTGAGCTTCTCCTCGCAACATAATTCATTCGTCGTGATATCTGTCGTTCGGCGAGATAGCGTCTGGTATTATGTTGTTCGAAACTCGATCCATAAATGTCAGACACGTGTGCGACATATCACAGACACGCGCGAGCGTGTAACTCGAACGCAAATCTTGACTCAAGGGCCTACGTCAGTATTTCGCATGATCGAGGGCTTCATCTCTTTGGCAGAAACCAGGAGGATCAGGTGCCATCAACTAAGAAGAAGAAGAAGAAGAAGAAGAAGAGGGCTTCATCTTGATTGGAATCCACTTTTAGGAGACAAATGCGTAGTCGTTGCAACGAAAAAGGGTCACGCGGGCCTTAGCGGGCCCTAAAGGCATATACATGATAGACAGTGTTTGGTCGAGGGTGCGCCGGTTCGACAATTAAGGTGCCGCCCTTGACAAACATTCGTCGTCAGTGTCGGCTTTCGCAGTATTATAGTATCTCGAGTGCGCCATCGTATTAAAATATATCTCTTTTTTCCTCTACCTGCATCTGCGTCTGCTTTCGTGTCGCCTTTTCGTTTCTTGTTAAATAAACCATAGTCCGCGTTTTTTCGATTCAAAAATCTGAATTCTTATTATTATACGAAGCTTGAAAGCTATAAATATAAGAAAATATATAAAAAATATATGTGTTATAGAAATTCATAATTATATAAATATCTTATAATTATAATTATTCTCAATTATAAACTCCGGAACATATCCGGAAACATTTTACCTAAGACACACGTTTTATCTAACTTTAAGTATTAAATTATTTTTAAACTGATTCTATTCTCCTGCGTTTCCTTTGCTTTAAATTAAGTGCGTTTTCTAAAGGCGCGACCTAAAGGCAAATAGCTTTTCGTAGTTTTTCTCGAATCTTTCTCAAAGCTCTAAAATACTTTCGAATTTTTTTGTATTCCAAAGCAAAAATATTAGAGAAGGCTTGGAATACACAAGGGAGAGCAAATCGCACCTCGCACGTGAATTGTATCGAGGCTCAATTTCGAATATTGATTTCCACTTTACGAGAAGATCCCTCATCGCTATTTTTTTAGGCTGATCGCTGATTTCATAAAACAATGCAAATCCCATGAAAGGGAAGTCCGCAAGTGAACTCTCTTTTGGTTTCGCAGGAGAATTCTTTATCTGAGATTTTTTTTCTCCAACGAAAAGTTTTTTTCGACGAAATGGTTTTACAAACAGAATTAAATCCGTCGGCAGGAAAACGCAGGAACGCTCGCCAACTGTGGTATTTCGTTTTGCCATCGTGGATTAAATGCTCCACCTCAATGCCTTCGTTACGTGGAACACCGGAAAGGATTTCATGTCTCAGCGCGGCGTACTTTTGACAAGCAGATATTTAATGTGGTCTATAAATCCTACGTCATTAAGAAATCATTCGACTTGCGATGTACGTACGGCTTAAGGATTTGATGCTATAAATTTTACAATCACAGCAATCAGCAGCGTATGCATTTATTCTGTTTGAAAAATCTCATTTGGAATTCAGGAGTTTAAATAATAATTTAAACTCAATGATACAACAATATTATAGACAATTTTATAAAAACTACTTTGTGATGTATTTTTTCCACATTACTCTTGCTGTAGCTACGAGAAATATTTGAAGCATTAAAATAAATAATTTGTCTCTTTACGAGTTAAAAAAAATCATTTGGTATAAAAATTATTTATTTTACTAATGATTTTAATAAATAGCTTGTTAAAATTTTCGTATCACTTAATTAGTTATTATTAAGAAAAATGATGTTTTTATTCTTCGGCTTAATTAATGTAATTGTAAACATACGCGTCTCTCCAACAATTTATTTTGTGTATATCTTGTACAGACTGTATTTACTGTCTTTAACGTCTATTTAGCTAACAACACCCAGTGTCTGTATTTCTACTGTTCCCGCATACTGTCTCCGTATGTACTACGTTTCCACGTGCAGTCTGTAGCCACTGTCTTTATGTCTGATTAAACACTGTCTGTATCTACTATTTGCACCTCGCATTCGTGATGGCCTGCATCGGTGATATATGCGCGTTCTCTATGGTGCACTGAGAGAAAACAAAATAGTTCTGGAAACTATAATTTGGCAACGCTGAAATTTAAGTAGTTGCAACTGTTTTACGAAGTAATAGGAACTAAAGTAGTACTGAATACTATAAAAATATAGTCACGCTAACTACATTTGTGAACTATTAATTGATAGTGAAATAGCGACTCAACTATAATTACACAGTTATATAAACTTCATACAAGTAAGATATTATGACAACAACATTTTTCCAGTTTAGACAAATATGTAGTTTATCCAACGATTTACTATAAATGGTTAATATTACTATGTTTTCTTAGTTCATATAACTTATTTGTTGTTGTTACTGCAACTTTATAGCACATAGTTGAGGCGCTATTTGTCCACAAATCTCTAGTTGCTGATACGACTTTTTTCTCTGAGTGTGGTATATTATATTTCTATGATTTTCTGCACAATGAATGATCTATTGTCGATCAACCGTATTGTCTATAACTATTTATGAAGAGCGTATAGAAAAGAGAGAATGAATTATAAGTTCACAGATATAAAATTCAGACCAAATTTTTCGGAGAAAAACAGGCACGAATCTTAAAACCGAAGCATTTATACCGATGCAATTAATAGAAGCAGGCTATTGTACATGTATTATGCATAATGCATCACGCAAGAAAAATTGCTTCAGCAAAAATACTTCGGCTGCCGCGATTAAGAATTGAGAGACAGCGGGTTTGGACTCTTTTCTTAGCCAATGCTAATTTCATCAAAAATTGACTGCTGTGTTATTCGAAGCTACGACGAGGGTGGGAAATTTGATCACGTAATACACCAGGATTCACTGGCTGCGGTTTCGCTGCACGAGCTCACTTGAGGACATTTACGAAGCACTAAAAGATGAAAGCAACCCGCTTGTGTTCTCTCTCTCTCTCTCTCAATTTCTCTCTCTCTCTCTGTGGAGCTTTCCATCCCTAAATAGATTAAACGCGTATTCCACGGCGTATTACGGTGGCAGAGCGTTACAGAGAGTGCAATCGGGGCAGCAATCCTGATCCTGGAAAGTCGGAAGATCAGCAGGATCGTTGGTCCGTCGCGGTCGTTCTTATCCTTTTAAGAAATTCAACCTACTTGTCGTTTTACGAGACGATAAAAACGAACGTTTCTGCTAGCTACTCAGCACGAATGCCCGAGAGTGCGCACGCGTTTCTGCCTCGTACATCTTTCACTGCGAGTGTCTTCGACCCAGAGAACGATGTATTGGAAAAACAAAGTTTCTCCAAGCGTCATGTTTTTCGATGTGTCTGATCGGGCTAGCTTATGGCCCTTTATAGTCATTTTCGAGTCCTCCTTCTTCTCAACGTGCGAGATGATAATAATTAATTATCCACAACCGCAGAAAGCGATGTAGAAATCGAAGCTATTTGCAGATCCGCCTGGCCACTAAATAATGTAGTCGTCAGTCGAGCGAGCGAGAAATTTGACCGAGAAGGATTTGGCCTTATTCGAAGGCTAAATGTTGAAGGCGCCATCGACCAATCGCACGCTCGGTATACGGCTGATATTAACATCTCTGCCAATCCTCGGAGTCCCATGCAAAAACAATCACGCCCGGTCTATCGCGCCGTCGTCTACGTTAAACGTGGTTATTGAAACAGTATTAAGGTTTAATTTAACTTGATCCGGCCGGTACCAGCTGCGATGCTTCGTTCCTTTCTGTCGACGGTCGACGGCAAATCGAGAAGACCTGTGTGAAGTTAGCCCCCAATGACAAAAAATAAAAATTTTCTTTTTGCAAATGTTTGCCCATCGTTTGCCCATGAATGCCCCGTTGAAATTTTTGTTTGCCCCCTCCCCTTAGTTCAAAAGTTATAAGCAATTTAATTTTGGGGGGGGGGCCACTTCACACTGGCCGCCGAATGTTGAAAAATCGAAAATTTTCTTTTTGCAAACGTTTGCCCATCGTTTGCCCACGAATGCCCCGTTGGAATTTTTGTTTGGCCCCCTCTAGTTCAAAAGTTATAAGCAATTCAATTTTGGGGGGGCTAATATATATGTATACTAATATGTATTTACACATATATACACAGAATAATTTATATTCGCAATCAAAAAGAAAACAGCAGATTTGTCAATTAATAAAATTATAAATTTTATTAATAAAGGAGCGACAGCACGCCAGCCAGCACGCCAGCAGCCTGTGGTGAGGTTGGGTGGAGGTAAACTGGCAAGAAGCATGAGCCGGCTCTGATTTGCCTATAACTTTTAAACTAGAGAGGGGCAAACAAAAATTCCAACGGGGCATTCGTGGGTAAACGATGGGCAAACGTTTGCAAAAAGAAAATTTTTGATTTGTTAACATTGGGAGGCTAACTTCGCACAGGTGGAGAGAAGAAGCAAATCGCTATCGTGCGGCCAACATTCGACGAGACCCAATAAGAGAACGGTAGAAAAAGAGCAGCCCTCTTCCTTCTTTCTCTTTTTTTCTTTTTCCCTCCGCCGTAATTCTGCGCACAAATTGGATCGGCATCGGAACATCATTATCGGCTGTCGCCTTTTTGTTTTTGTTTCCGTTTCTTTTGCCGCTCGTCAAACTCGAATTGTAGTTTCCCGCTGCGGCGAGGAGAAAATTTATGCGAACGGAAACAACGGCGTTGCGCCCGATTTATTTCCAGCCCTCGGAACCTACGACCCGACGACCTTTTCGCTCTCTATATCATTACCGTCAAAATCACTTTAAATTGGTAACGGTACAACTGTTATCTCGCTCTGGTATTTATTACCTTCTTAAAAAAGATTAAAAAGGCGCCAAGTGTACGCACATACACTATCGTGTCTCTTGATACCGAGAAGCGAAGCCAACGAAGGAAATAATATATAAATCAAAGAGATTCAAGTAAAGAAGGTCGCAACGCTTAATGAAGCAAGAAGATCCGTTTGTTTGAGAAAATACGAAAATGCTGATATATATTAAAGATTAAATACTTAATTAGATGTTAAATTTAATTAGAAGTAATACGATCCTGACTATTTTCTGAACTTCTGTTATTTCGCAAACATATAGAAAAAAGCTTAATTCACTCTTGTTCGATGCCAGGCGATATCTTTTCAAAATGCACACGTCAACTTTATATATTCGTTCGTTACCTTGACTTTCTTATCAATTTCGGGTCGTTCGAGCAGACAGGTCGTCTGTACAACCGGCAGTGGAGGAGCCTCGGGGTCGAAGTCCACGTCCTGCTCGGTGGTGCCCCGCAGGAAACCGCCGGCGATGGCGGTGTTTCGACGCCTCGTTGTGTCGAACACCATTCTTAAGGGAAAGTTGTTCGTGCCACTTCCGCCTTGACCGTCATCCTCTTCGATGATGTCTTCATCACCAGGGGTTGTGCCACCCCTGGCGAACTGCACCTTATCTTTGTATGCGCTGTCTGAAATATTAATGATAGTATCGTCGTTATTACATCAAATGCGTACCTATTGGGTTACATATTATCCTAACTTCGAAACTTTCAGTTTTGCAACACGCTCTTATGACATAAACTAGTTTCAGTAATCAACAGAGATACGATTTCACTTTTATTTTTTATTTTTTTAAAGCGACATAATTCTTTTGTGAAGGTATACTTTAGTTTTTATACTACGGAATATTAGCAACTTTAAATTACAGTAAAATCGTATTCGAAAGCATAGAAAATTGAGAAATTTGTATAATACCGTTCGATAATCTCAAAATTAGATATGAGTGTACATATAGGAACAATTCATGGTATAAATTTTACACTTTAAGAAAAATATTTTATATGGAACAACTTAATACAAAAAATCTTATAATCAACAGAAAACAATAAGCGTTGTTCTTCGTACGATTTTAAAGTTAAGTATTATTAATAATACTTAGTAAAGTTAAGTATTGTAACTAGAATGTCGAGCAGTAAATAGCACTGCATAAGCATCCTATAAAAGGGTTATAATTTGGGGCTTAATTAAAAAAAAGTAAACTTTCTTTTTCTAATTAAACTGCAAATATAAAAATCCATTTATATTAGATCTTCGCTGAAATCTTTCTGCTTTTTATCTGTAATAGTAAAAAAATTGAGTGCTTCATCGATCATGCAAATACCGATTGTGCGAGAAATGTTCACTGATAGAACAACGTCATGATGAACCACGCAAGACTGTGACGCTCTGATGAATTATTCGAAGGAATAATGATGGATCGGGGGATGCACTCTCTTTTATTAACCGCGAGCACGAACTCTCTTTTATTAACGCACGCACGAGCCAGACAGTTGTAGTCTTTTACGACAAGTACACGTATAACTGGCTGTATAATTCTCGGAGGATGGTGCAATCGACACGCAATAATGCCCGTAACGTCACCGGTATTTTACGTCATCGAGTTCAAAACGGAAAATTTAATGACGAGAGTCAACAATTATTAACGTCGGGCAGGCCGACAATCCCTCCTGGATGTGACAATTGAGTTTGAAGGTGTGTTAACGCCATAATTGTAATGGGAAGCTGTGTAAATCGAGGTCTATGTTTACTGTCTTTCAAGACGCATCATCTGCATGATGTCTGCACAACGGGCTTTCCTTTCTCTCTCTCTTTCGCGTCAATTATAAACTATGTAAATTATGCTTGCCAGCTGTGTTTCCTGCGGCGTGCACCGTTTGTGCGACTTGCGAACGCTTGAATCGCGTAAACCGAGCTGCTGGTGAAAAAAGCTACGAAAATAGAACGTTGTTCTTTAAATAGAACGTTATTCTTTAAAATAGTATAAACTAAAAAGAATTCTTTGTAAAATTACGAGTAGATCAGGAAAAACAGAAACCAACGAAAATCAAAACACAGTTGCTAGGTGCATAATTATAATAAGTACAATGTTAAAAGTATAAAAAGATTCCAAAAACGTGTGTCAAACGTTTTAGTCCGCTTCTAATTCTAATTTAGTCCGCTTTAAATGACTAAAAGAAAAAGAGGTTTATACTTTCTTCTACTACGCATCACAATTTTAAAAGCCAAAATGTGTAATAGTATGAAATCGAGAGATGAAATGCCTTTATAAATATTTTATTCATTTTTTCGGCCAACATTTCGTAAATCAATTTTAATATACGAATTGCGCGATACAACCACTCGGGATTGGACAAACGCGAGACGATTATCTCGTTGAATTGACGTGCATCGTTGTTATTAATCCGCAGAAAAATAATCTCGTCGCCGCACGGAAAAAACGGTTTTGTTGAAGTATCTAAATATTTGGCTAGATACAGATCTAAAAATAATTTTGTTAGACCATCAAAAGTAACTACATGTGATGTTCAAACATTATAATAATGCTACAAAAAGTTTTGATATTCTAGCAACTATTTTGGGCGTCCTACATAATTATTTTGATGGCCTAACAAAATTATTTTCAGATTTGTATCTGGCCAAATTTTTAGATATTTCAGCAAAACCATTCTTTCCGTGCGTGCACCCCGCTTGCGCGCAGTCGCGAAAAATGATCGCATTATTTATTGAGCACTAAAGTTACATGATAGTTTATTTTTTAATTCAGTCAGATCAATAACTATCGGATTCAGTGAGTGATACCGAGAAATAAGCACTCTCACGATTAATGAGCGCAAACCGACGGCGACAAGCGAATGGGTGGGCGGAAAAAGAATGATCTTACTACTGTTCAATTCACAAAAGCGGAATAATTGTACGTTGCCGTACATTCGTGTCTGTAATACGAGTCATCTTGATTTCTTTGAATGCTATTAACCTCGATTGCAAACGCGCTTTTATAGGGGCAACAAACTACCATCATTACCCCGCTCGCGCCATCACGGCGCAGCTCGCAAAACGAAATTATTAAAAATGAGATAATTTGTATAAAACCTCGGAACTGTATGTTCTATAACAAGATACTGAATATCGATACACGTCAAAGCGCTTATGTCGCTAGAATGGATGATTACATTAAAAATGCATGAGGCGTAGCACATTAATATTTATGGAAGTTATTTTCCTGCGAAATTTCGATTGAATTAAATGTTTATCGCAAGGTCTGTTGAAATCGCAAAATTGCAAGAATAATTCTTCAAGCTAAATGTTTTATGGATGTTCCCTATATTTCCTTGTTATGAATAATTTATGGTTTGCATTAACTCATACAAAACACACGTAATACTGGATATAAATTTCCGACGGTTTGCCGTCTAAACTTGCTGTTTTCGTCACGATGATTCCTTGGTTGTAAATTGTCGAGGAGATTTTATGGAAGTCTAGTCGCTTATTTAATGTCTTCGTCGCCTCCGAATGAGAAACGCGTCAATATATCCTATTCGAGATAAATAGAAGAGCTACAGCTGGAGGACATCCAACTAATATTTCGAGAGTGTAGGGTAGATGTACCGGTTGTGGCCACTGCACCGGTTTTGGCCATTTGCGCGATTTTCGTAATTTTTTTACTTTCAAATTGACTGTAGTGCGTAACAATCGAGAGAACTTCATTCTGCAAGCATTTCGTTGATCATGCAAACAGGCAGATTAGGTTAAATTTATTTTTTATATGGCAAAGAACTGTGTGGCCACAAATGGTGCATCTACTCTATTAGGGGATGTTTTTCTCTTTTGTCCCACAAAAAATCAATTTTTAACGTTTAATTCGTTACACGCGTGTATCATACGTCGGACCACTAGCTTGAGAGGTTTATTAAAGGAGAGTTATTTGGTCGATAAATTATATGCGCCGCGGAGTGGATAGAACACCAAACTTAAGCTTTGCGATTCATCAACAAGTTGGTAATGGAATTATTCAGCCAAGTTTCAAAATCTGTCACTTACATTGAGATGGGAAATGCCTGAAACTCCAGCGGTATACAACAAACGCGTTCGCAGTAGATTACACCGAACAATCTAAAGTTTGATCAAAAGTCATATTAATATATATCATGTAGACAAGAATTTCAGATAGAGATCCTAAATTATTTTTTATTAATTTCTATTAAGAAACCTGCTTCTTCTATTAGTCGCGATTATGTAATTTTCGATTCGACTCATATAACTGCGATAGTCAAAGAAATTTAAATTGTTATTTGAATATTCGAACGAGAATTACTTCACACTCGATATGCGAATCGGGGTAAAAAATTAAAATATACATAAATCTCTGAAATTAAAATTTCAGTTCCGCTGACTTTGCGAAGGGAATCGAGATACGGATATGTTGACATTGCTGGAAAATGTCTTGATCAATGGATTATTCGACGCCGGTGAACGCCGATGCTCAAAACCGAGGTCAAGTGAAGTTAGCACTTCAAAACGCAAATTCTTATAAAATGCCAGTGGCATTCGTTTGGTCATAACTTTTTTTTGAACGATGGGCAAATGAAAATTTTGGGTGAACAAACGTGAACAAATCGTGGACAAACGAATACCACCTGAATTTTATAAAAATTTGCGTTTCGGGGTGCTGATGTCAAATTATTCCTAATTTTTTAATTTGGCCATAACTTCTTTTTTAACGATGGGCAAACGAAAATTTTAGGTGGACAAACGTGGACAAATCGTGGACAATCGTATCCCGCTTCGCAATTAATGAAAAATGTTCATGGGTGTGCTGATGTCTAATTTTTTCCAATTTTTTAATTTGGTCATAATTTTTTTTTGAAGGGTGAGCAAACAAAAATTTTTGGTGGATAAACGTGGACAAATCGTGGACAAACGAATGCCACTTGAATTTTATAAAAATTTGCATTTCAGGGTGCTGATGTCAAATTTTTCCTAATTTTTTAATTTAGTCATAACTTTTTTTTTAACG
>NJRQ01000019.1:0-45171 GCA_003063805.1 Aphaenogaster ashmeadi
TATATATATATATATATTCATCGTTCTCGTAGATATACATACGTATTGAAAATTGTAATCAAGATTAATAATCGGAATTAGTTTTTAGAACAGCATCATTTTCCATATTCTCCCCGCTATATTCTCATTTTCGGAACAATAATTGTACACTTGGAATTTAACACGGAAAAAGGAGGTGGCGACTCTGTATCCGAGTGTGCAATTGGTCGGCATCGAGAGAGGTCAGCCAGACGACGGATAAGCACCAATTATTAGAGTTACCAGGACGTGTATCGTTCGTTATCCGATTAAGGTGGCTGAAAAGAAATCCGATAGGAATCCGATGAGACTCGCCGGTCGGAGGTAAAGCCATTACCGCTGCGCGGCATCGGGAAACGTACGAGCGTGGCTACTGGTGCAAGAATGTTTCAGTATTGGTACAGTAAAGTGCAATAATGGCGTTCAGTAGGAGCATTTTTAACATGCTGTCGGGTTTTTCCTGCAATGTCCAACATTGTGATATACGTATGTTCAAGAAATTTAATACGCCTCTAATTATATTTGCCTCACTCCACGTCAAAACAAACTCGAGCGGAAGATAGTAATTCATTTTGATCGTAAGATCGAAGAAAAAAAGAATTAATACTTGTTTATGAAAAAAATTTGCTGTATCAATTTAATACATTCCTTTGAGATATATTCCTCTATGATTTTCCTTTGAGAAGAACTTAATATTCCTATGATTTTTCTATGAAAAGAACCATAGCAATCATGTTAATTATTTCAGATAAAATGTTTAAGTTGTCAATAAACAATAGATTCATACCGTTACATTCATATTTGGATCTATAGATCTGCATATTGGCAGGTTTGGCATTCGCTAAATCTATCAATAAAACCTACATGTTGACCGTAAAATATAATGAGAAAAAATACAATCGGCTCTTAAATCGATATTTAGAAGCATTATAAAGCCGTAATCATTGTACTTGTATCTACATATATACGTAAGCGCGGTGCAGCATTTATGTCTCACAAACGGCGTAATTAATCTGCGAATGAATATAGATATACCGTCTTATGGTACACCATAGCTAGATTACGGAATATGCAAAACAGTGATACAGAGAAGTTGAGTTGGAAGCATAACACGGTTCAGCGTACAAATTACACAAAGTACAGTCATTAATTCGACGAATGTAAACGTTAATAGTAACGCGCAGGTCGAAAAATATTTAATTTAACGTTAATTATTTCATCACGGTCTCAGAGATGAGATTGTGATTTTTTCAAATTTTATTTATTAATCACGCATTGTTTAAAAATATCGTATACCTTATGTAATTTTAAAAAAGTAAGAAAGTTATAAAAACGAATGTATTAATATAAGAATTCTATATGTATTTTGTTAAGCGTTCTAATCACAGTATCCGCAAAAGCATGCGTACAGCCCACATTATATGCGCGCACATGTAGGAACGGTGAAATAAGTATACGATAACGTTACACGTTGTGTAATCGATTCATGCTCACAAAGCTTTCGCCGCAAAGCTTCGGGATAATTGCTTGCCAAAGTCCCGCTGCTGTTCGAGCGTGCTTCAGTTTCGATAGAACGACGTTAAGGGCATGTTTTCTATCAGCGAAATTCGTAGCCCACTTCCTTGCGTCTTCCGCTTTTGTGGTTCCGACGTTTTCTTACGTTTTGTGCTTTAAGCAACCTCCATCATGCCGCACTGGCATCGAAAAGTCGCCTCGAGAAAAGCCGGTCGGAAAAGCAAAGCGCGGACAAGAGCGTGCTTTCGATTCCTTCGTAGCGTCTAGCAGCATTGATTTCAGGCCAGAAAGACGTTTATTGTTCGTTTCTTTGAGAGCTGGACAGATTGCGGATACCAAAAAATAAGGAAAAATAAATCTCGTGTAGATAAAAATAACTTTATGTATATACTTTAGAAAACAAAAAGAATTTTAACATAATTTCTAATATGCATGAAGAATAATCAGTAAATATCTGATTGTTAAATTATAAAAATTGCTGTATTTTTAGATATTAGATGATTTTAAAATCTTCCTTCGCTACAATACACAATTGCTCTATACAAGCAATTTACATCACACATAACGTTAACTTAAATATTTTTTATTTTGCAATGTGTTTACTAATTTATGATTATTATGACGGTTATGTAATAAGATCGTGTATTTTGTTAAGTCGTGCTTCTGCACAACATTTATCTCCTTACGCGTAACTTTCTTATGCTATGCCAGTTTAATTAGTGCGATGAATGGGCGAAATTTATTACGTGCTGGAAATAGTGGGTTTGGGTAATTCAGTAGTGCAACCTTGCGCTGTGAAAATGCGGCTGAGATTTAAGTAATTTATGACATTCGGTATATATTCTCTTTAATCATATTTCCTATTTAGATCTTACTTTGTATTATCTTGCAACTATATTAATTTGATATACATAAATTAATTTTTATACGTGTAATTTTTTAATAATCATATAGTTTATATAGTTATTTTATATAACAAGATTAAGAAATTTGCAAATTTTTTTTCGATGTTGAAAATAATTCTAGGTTGAAAAGGTTAAATAATTCTCCGTCTCAGAATGCAACGTGATTCTTTGATGGATATTTCAAGGATTTCATGGCATCTCATTTTAAATAATCGGTGTTATGGAAAGGAGAAAAAGTGAGGTTTAAAATCATCGCATAAAAATGTAAAGACAGGCGGAGAAGGTGCGAATTCTCGTCGATGTTAATGCGAAAGTGAAGAAACTTGTGAGAGAATGGTGTTCATCTCATTTTATAGAAAGACCGCGAGACACAAAAGAAGAAAATAGAAAAAAGGAGTGATCGCTTTTTTCATTCTCTCTAAACGCAAAATCGCCAGTAAAAGAAAAAGAGGACGGTTATAAATCGTAACCTTGCATGAATGTGTGAAGGCGATCCTTTGCGCCTCGGTAGTAAAACGAGCCCAAAGCATACCCCCTTCAACCTCAAGTCGTTCTCTCCTTTTCCGTCTCTTTTCTTCTCTTCTTAATCCTGTTCTTCAGAGCGTTGATCCTTGAATTTGTAGAGATGGTGAACCGACTAAGGTTTCTTTCACACGTTTTGAGATTTTTCTAGATATCTCGAGAGTGACCTGATTTCTGACATGCTTGTAGTGTGACATTTAGATAAAAAGCAAGAATACTTCGACGTCCGCGTGCAACGCTACAATGACAGTCAAGTGTCTGATTTATTACGACTGTCTTTATGTCGCAATAAAAATACAATGATTCTATGTTATGGTTAGACGATGATTAGTACCTTTATATCCGACACATCGCGTTATCGGGACACAAACATTTTAAGAATAAAATTTACGTTATTATTATAATACTGATTTTGACATTTATTATAAATAAATCGAGTTCTTAATATAGAAAGTATTTTATAATATTTAATATAATTGTTTGCTGGGCTATAGTTTTCTTTAAGAATAAGTATAAATTATGTCAAACTCTATTATTTTTCTCTATGTAATAAAAAGATCTATGTTTATGTCACATTTATTTTTATCCCTATTTTCATATATAAATCAGACATATTAAAAAAATGTATAATTTGTATTCCAATGTTTATGTTAGTAAAAAGTAAATTTGTATATTCATATATTAAAAATTATATTAAAATAATAATTTTTAGTAATATTAAAAATAATATTTTTTTCTTCTTACTTGTAAATAAATTATATTCTACGTTACACTTTGTTATGTCATCTTCTATCATTAATAACGTAGAGAATATTTATTTAATATTTATAGAAAATGAAAGAAAAAAATTACACTTTTTGGCATTTGTACATTTTACACACAACTATGTTGAGTAAAATATCAGTATTGAGTATAATATTAATAATATTTCAAATTTATATCAGAAGATAGTTCTATTAGCTCAGGCATCTTGTAACGATATCTAGCACTTACCCATTCCCGATGGTGAATGTAAGTAAGCAAAAAGATATCGGATTACACGACTAGACGACTCGAGTGCTTCGGGTGTTTGCAGTAGCACCCCGAAGTGTGCCGACCGAAAAGCAAGGGCAAAATGGGCGAGGGTGGCCAAGCGGAAAAACGGAGGGAGCGAGCTGCCTCGCGAATTTGTTAGGAGCACATGCAGCGTGACTGTTTCACTTCACCCCTGAAACTTATTCCCGGAGGGAGGACCACGATGAAACGAGCAAACACCACGCAAAAGCCGCGGACGTTCATTGCGCTTTTCGGACGCGTTGCATTTGTCAGACTTAGGATCAACTTTTTATTTTCTCTTAATACATTGTACAAAAATATTTACTTTTGTTTTTGTTCCACAATCAAATTCTTTCTTAAGGTCTAAAGTTTAAATTGTCAAAAAATTTCGTAATAAATATATAAGGACAATAACTATAGAAAATAACATAATACTTATAATTGTAGCATCACATATGTATTTAACTTGCATATAAGAATATCTATGCAAAATTATTAAAATTGAGTTAAAATTAAAAACGTCTTCAATTTACTTTTCTTTTCAAGTTATTTAAAACTTTCATATCTTTTAGGCTTGAGAAAGACATATAAAGAAAAAAGAAATTCCAAAATCAATAACTTGAACCGCCAGTAATAAATTAACAGTAATATTCAATAGTCGACAACAACTGGTCACCTTTATTAAAAATTTAAATTACGTTACAACGACGTTTCGACCCTTGGTTTGGGTCCTTTTCAAGTGAAACTAATAGTTGTATATAAGAAATATTCTTCCTAACATGACAATACCTCGTCTATGAAAACGTTCCTAGATCTACATATCAAGGTTGTCATGTATGTCATAAAATAACAATCATACACACAAAAGAAGTCATTAAAATTGGATGTCACAATTCGTGTACGTCTATGCATTGTCAAAAGTAAAATTACATATCACAGCGAAGTTAATTAGAATAAAATAGATTATCGTTTATAACAAATGTATGCACATATCGAGAGTCGATTGTGGACTCGGTTGTGCATATGGACGGTTGTCCACAACCGACTCTCGATATGTGCATACATTTGTCATAAACGATAATCTATTTTATTCTAATTAACTTCGCTGTGATATGTAATTTTACTTTTGACAATGCATAGACGTACACGAATTGTGACATCCAATTTTAATGACTTCTTTTGTGTGTATGATTGTTATTTTATGACATACATGACAACCTTGATATGGAGATCTGGGAACGTTTTCATAGACGAGGTATTGTCATGTTAGGAAGAATATTTCTTATATACAACTATTAGTTTCACTTGAAAAGAACCCAAACCAAGGGTCGAAACGTCGTTGTAACGTAATTTAAATTTTTAATAAAGATGGCCAGTTGTTGTCGACTATTGAATATTACTGTTAAAAAAGAAAATTTTATCTCTATTGGTTTTTCAAGTTTTCGTAATAATTGAAAAAAATTATGGAGAACATAGATAATAAAGTGAAGCATACTACTAGATTATTCGGGCAAAATGGTCCGCGTGCATCGCAAAAGTGCCGACGTTGCGTTCCTGGAGTAAAACTGCCGTTTCTTTCGCGACCATAGAGAATAACGAGCCTGCGGACGCAAAAAACAGTAAAGACACGGTAATGTCTGGGGTGGACCGAGAGCTGGGGAGATCCTGAGCAAAGGAGAGAAAAGATCCTGTGCACAGAGAGAATTGGTGGAAGAAGGACGGCGGAAGGATGTGCCGCGAGAGTGGCAGAAAGGCATAAAGGAAGAAAACTGGGCCGAGGGCACAAAGGGACGAGCAATCAGCTCGCTACGGTTGACGAACGTGACTTTGGTTTCTTACTTTCGATAGATAGAAAAGAGGAAACGATCCTTCTCCTCTAACGAGACGTTGTAGATTACAGATCCTTGATGATCTACGAAAAAATTATTTGCGTAAATAAGTTAAGAATTTAATAAAATTACACCTATATTTATTCGGATTACCTAAAAAAACGTTATTAGTTGTCGTATTATTGTTAAATATGCGAATAGAAAATATGAATTATCAATATATGCAAATTTTATTTGAAAAGACAAGTAATTGAATAGCTTCATGAATTCATTCTAGATCCTCTCATAATTTTGTTTTAAAAAGATAAACAAATTGATTAGATTTCGATGGACAGCGCGACTTAAAATTATACCGTGTACTTCATGCCGAAGTAATCTGACAGTTATAAAAGTTTGGAAGTTAAATTTTTTTGATGTATCTCGAGTTATCTGAGGCATACAAAATACTTGGAGCGCAAAAAATGTTCCAATGATAAATGTTCTTGTTGCATTCTAATTTTTAGAAAACACTTTTTGAAGTCATCAATTGCGTTGTTCTTTCTTCTGCAAATTTTATTGATTCGAACGTGAAGTCCATTAGGCTTCCTTCATCATCCGATTTTCTCATCAATAGTCGCAGTCTCTCTTCGGAGCATTTAATTTAAATTGAATTTTCAATTCAAAATTTAAATTTTTATAATGTGCAGTGCGGTGATGCAGCTGATGTAGCTGAATATCAACCGATATGATTCCATTTCAGCGGTATTTACGTACAATGATTACTTTTGCTCATAATACATATTACATCTGTTTCGTATTTTATAATTAAGCAACGACGTCATTATATTCACGCATATAATAAAATTGGTTTATAATCCATTTCGTATAAAATTTATTCTATAAAATTTTCTTCACTCATGTAATAATAACGAAATATGTTTTTATAACTAGCTATCTCTTCTCTCTGGAAAATTTATTTTTAATATTGAAATAATTCCATAATAATAATCCGATTTAAATTTCCTCGAAGAAAGAGTGTGTTTCGTATTTGTAAAAGAATACGATAGAGCATGATGAAAGCTTTACGAAACCAGCCGGTACAAGATACATATGCAGCATTTCGTTTTATGTCGCAGAAAGAAATTTTAGACGGTAAAGTTAGGTGCCTCATCCTACGTATTACACGCTGGAAATGTAATCTCTTCTCGCTATCCTCATGTCATGAGTTTTGTAAGAGATTCACAACAACCCCGTACACTTTTGTATCTATATACGCTCACGAATGCTCGCACAAGTGTGTATGATGAAACGCAGGCGTTCTCGATTTATATACGTGCTCCTGTGCGCGCGAATTCGCACATATATACAGTGTATTTCGCACAGCCTTTGGCTCGGAGCTATTCGAAAGCTTTATTCGAAGAGACTCGCTTTTAACCCGCCCGGGGAAACCCGACGCCACGAGAAGCGCGATGGAATGTTGAAGCTCATATTACCGGCGCGTTTTCGATGCCAGTTTCGACGCGGTTGATCAGGAAAATGGGAAACGGATCCGATCGCTTGCACGAGGTTACTGGGAGAAAATTTGAATTTTGAATTGCGGTATAACCGCGCTGATATTGCGTAAATTTGTCGCCATTAGCGATAGCGAATGCGTTAAATGGAGTTGTTATTGGATGTGATAATTACGTGGCGATAAATTTCAAATGAGAGCAAGTGTTCATCAAGTATATATTTTTAAATATATATATATATATATATATATATTTATACGCGGTTTTATAAGCTTTCTGTTCTTCCTTGTATGAAAAAGAAAAATTGATTGTAACATTAAATAAAGTTTCTCGCAAGAATTGAATTAAAATCGAGTTATGAGATAACTTTCTTATTTAACAATAAAGTTTGAAAAGGGTACATAAGTTATTAAGTCTGGAAAAGTCATATTATTATCGGTGAATGGAAATTTTCCACATATATATTTATTTCATGTGCATTCTATTATAAGCGATCGTAATAATTAATATGGTACATGTAAATAAGAAGCAAATTCATATTTTAATTTTCTCGAGCAAATTTAATATTTAACCTGTTAATTAATTAGGCCAGTTGTCCGAGATTTTCAGCGGTACGATTGGCAAATGATAATTGGATATGGATCCGCGTGAGTGAGCATTTGTTTTAAATTACTTGCCTTTCCGCGATGCATATTTAAATAACCTGCAGTCCACATCATGTAGATTTGCGCTAATTTATATTATGACTGTTTCACATTAAAATAATTATATCGATTGGACAACGATCGGCAAGGTTGAATGACAATTAATAAATTGATTTTGACGTACGCCGTTATTAATTCGTAATATGAGCAAACGGATATGAACATATTTGAACTTTTATCATAAAAATTATATTACTACTAATTGTACACGTATGTTAATATATTATTTAATTTAGTTCCATTTCGTTATGAACATACAATTATTGCTATATAATAATACAAAAACTTAACATTTTTTCTGCATTTACATTTTCATATATAATTCAACGGCTTTATTATTTCGTAAAATGTGATAGAAAATTAGAGTAATTATATCAAATAATTTTATTAATGTTTTTGACTTATATTTTGGTATTGAAATAACTGAAATAATTGAATGTAAAAAATTTGTAATAATTTGACCATGCGCTTTAATTAAAGGTTTGTTATCCATTGTTTTGTTGTATTGAAATAATAATTTCAGAAAATAATTAATAATCTACACACACGCACACATACACACACACATACATATATCATATGTGCAAATGATATTTAAAAATTGATTGAATATTCATCGAACTTATTATGCGTATGTCGCGCCATTGCAATTGAATTTAAATGTATTCCATTACGGCGGTAATTGAGTTTTTGAGCTTTGGATGACTCTTCTGCATGTCGCAGATCATGTCGAGTGCATTATTTAATTTTCTGTAGTATGTTATTATTCGGCGACCGTTGTTTTATTTGTCGTGCGTAATCAACCGTGCATTTTTGGCATAAATCAATGTATGAGAACATGCCTATCTTCTTCATAGAAAAAACCAAGAAGAAATAAAAAAGACAGGAAGAAGTTGATAAGATTCCGTGAAAAATATGAATACTGGTTTTAGAGAGCCGGGGACAAGTAGCTGCTCAGGCCATCAAAACATAAAGAGCGTAGATTAAAAAGAAATTATTCAAAGCATTAATTTAAATATTTTAATAATAAATTATTGTTCGTTTTTAACTCGTAGTTCTCAATTTATTAAATTTTTTGTGAGAGATATAAATTTTACATGAGTTAGGAAAGGGAGATGATCAAAAAGAGACTGGCTCAGTCGATATACTAAAGTCGACTCTGGAAAATGAGACCGAAAAAGCACGAAGTATTATGTGAAAAAAAGTTGCAGAGCAAGATCCCTGTAATAAAGCAGAAACGTAGCGGACGGGAAATAAAATGCGTGAAAACAACGATGGATAAACGCTCGCAAATAGAAAGAGATGCGCATTACAGAGCAATAGACAGACCGACAGAAAACGGCAGGAATGGCCGTGAAGAGGAAACAAGAGATAATAGAGAGGGAAATTCATTTTTACTCATGCCAAAGAGAACGGCCGGGGCAGGCAAGCGAAGACAATCTCTGAATCTATGAAGAGAAGAGACGAAGGCTGTGAACAATGACGATATTAGCGTCCTTCAACGAAGGCAAGAGAGATGGAATACGAGGATTCTTTTGTCGAGACGAGGAAACGTAAAGTGGATCAGCAAGAGAGTGGCTGAAAGAGTGGATAGTGAACGAATATACAAAGAATGGCGAAAATAATAAACTTCCGAAACACGGAGACGCCATTAAAAATAGACTATATTTATGTTAATCCTTATTATTCTGTGAGTTGACTCAGACTCTAAAATTTACATGCGCATAAGTGTTCAATTTCTTTCTTATGACTATAACACCGAAAGAACGGTTTTGCTGAAGTATCTAAAAATTTAGCCAGATACAGATCTGAAAATAATTATGTTGGATCATCCAAATAATTATGTAGGACGTTCAAGCATAATAATAATAATGCTGCAAAAAGTTTTGACATTCTAGCAAACAGCTTGGGCGTCCTACATAATTATTTGGATAATCCAACATAATTATTTTCAGATCTGTATCTGGCTAAATTTTTAGATACTTCAGCAAAACCGTGCTTTCCGTGAATATTTGAGAAAATAATTTCTAGTACTATTAGAAATACATATATGTATTATTATTATTATATAATCCTAATAACAGATCAAATAATTAAGATTAAATAATATTTAATTCAAATAATGAGACGATAAGATTACATTTATTTATAATATTATACTTCCATTATTGGAATTAAAAAATATAATTACGACTTGCTCTCAGTAACATTATTTTACCATAACTCTCACCTATTTTTCATATTTAAAAAATAAGTATAACACAAGCAATACAATCTATATATAAGTGATCATACAAGTCATATATTATATCTTTATTATCAAAAGAGTTATACAACATCCCCGTACATATTAATTTAAATTTCATAACAGAAAAATAGCAATCTAAAAAAATTGAAGAGGAGAGAATACGAGAGATGACATAGAGTGAATCAAGAGCTGCAAATTAAGAGAAGGAAAATAGTAGGATGATGCAAAGAGATCTTCCGTTTCATAGCGAACTTAATTAAACGTTCAGCCAACTGTATTAGGTATGTGTGTGTTTGCGCGTGTGCGTGTGTGCATGTGTGTGCACGCGCGCGCATATGTTCATACGTATTTAACGTCGTTCGCTTTGTCACATTTCTCACTTCAATGAAATGAATTCAGGAGATGCGTACGGTTTTAGAGTCCATCTTTGCGTACGCTCTCTGAATTCATATCGTCATTCTTGCCGAGAATTTCGTGCATATCATCCAGCTGTGCATTGCCTCGATCGAGCATTTACCAAGTCATTTGGGAGTGCAAGTTTCGACGAGGCGTCTGAAATATAGATCCGCGTGCGACGTCATGTAATCACGACGAGAACTTCGCGTTAACAACATAACTTGGCAAAATTTACTTTATCGATATTGAAATTCGCGAAACTTGTATCATTTCTGATATTAATGGTTTCATCATATATCGATGATTTCTAAAGATATTTCTGGCACTACAGTCTCTATTTTAATAGATTTTTAATTAGTTTGGAGTGGATTTTTAAAACAATTAACTTAAATGCCATGATCATTAGTTTTCAATTTATAAATAAATACAAATAAAATTTTTCGCGATTTAAATCTCTCGAATTCAATTAATAAAGCTCTATTGTTGATTTAAATTAAGATGGACTTTGCTCCCTTCATATTTATTCTCTAATCATCATTATTTCCATAAATCACAGTAATATGAAGCCGAACGTTCAAATTTATGAGGAAATGCCAGACGTTCTGATATTAATCAATCTTTTGATTAATTTGACATTTACTGTATCCATAGAACATACTTATCCAGTCCGTCGGAGTATGTTTAACCATCCGATCAAAATTACAAAGCGCGCCATTAATCGAGCGGATGTAATGGGCGGTTCAATTATGACGTGCGCTTAAACCTAGGTTTTCGTCTCGGGAAATAGGAATCGATCGTAGAAACACTCGAGTTCCTTTCGCATTTGACCTCAAATTTTGGATTATATATATATATATATGTGTGTGTGTGTGTGTGTGTGTGTGTATGTGTGTATGAGTGTATGTACGTATGTATTGGGTTTTCAGTCTTGCGAGCGATCCGAAAGCCGTGGGAAACAACTTTACAATCCACCCATGCCGTCGGAGTACCGCAATCTCGTGAATTGTCCGTCCAATCGAGAATTCGACGTACATCGCAAGATTTCGACAATGCTTCGCGTGGGCTCGGCTGCGTGCCGGAAGTGAGAGCCGACGTGAAAATGCTTCCGGAGCCGAACGGAGCCCGTAGTCGGCGAGCCCGACTTACGAGGTAATTTCGCGGAACAAGTTTTTAGTTCGCGACTGGCAGTTACTCTGGGACACGAGTTAAGAAAGTTGCCTCCACTCGAATCTCTCCCGGCATACGCGATGGGGGAGAGTTTCGTCTCTTTCTAACGAGATTACTAAAATTTTTCAAATTTCCCAGAAGTACGCGCCGGCGCCTCGGCGTCGATTTTTGCGCTCGTCTCATTCGGAAAGGAAAGGAAATCGACGAACACCGTGCCAATTTATATTGCGAACAATATCTCGACAATGAGCAGACGATGCGCGTTATGGGAGAAGTTAGAAACGACGAATAGCACGTGCGCACAAATGTTCAGGGAATAAATGTCAGAAAACTTTCTAAATAGACCATAGGTACTTCTCGTACTACTGCTTTTATTACGATTATATTGCTCGTAGAATAAAGCGAGTATTAAATGACTATCTTGTACGGACTCTTTGTAATAAGTTTTAATGAATTTTAAAAGATTATTAATGTACGTTTATGTTGTTTAAGACAAAATAAACATTATTGTTAAATGAAAAGACAAAGCTGTATTTTAAGTTATTACCAAATAATGTTAAGACTACAGGTATCATTAATTTGACTCAGAGTTGTATAAATTTTATACATAATGTAATTTAGAATGTCATTATTACGTGTGTGTGAGATTTAAATAATCTATTACGATATGTTTATTCGTAATAAAATCCGATCAAAGTCAAAGTCGTTGCCGTTATTAAAACGTATTAAAATCGTTCTTTTCACTTTTTTCACCAAGTCTAATTTTCTCACTTCAACGTTGCCGTTACAAACCTCAGATACGTTCTTTGGATACATATGCTCTAAAAAGTTCACACCGACAACCTTGTGCCATCTTTTATAAAGGCCATGTCGGTCCTTTCTTCTTTTCCATTTCACCTCGATCCCTCCTAAGGATCGATGTCACCCTGTCGAGTACGCTTCTCCTTTGTAACGCAAAGGAACTTTTATGTAACTTCGTCGAGGTACGGTGCAGATGCAACTAAGAAAGTTTAATTACGTGTCTGCACTTTTCTTAAGATCAAGAATTATAGCTCGTCTGTTTGGCAGAACATTTATGCTCTCCTTGGCCGAAAACGAGCATTTAGGATTAACACAATTACATCAAAATTGAACTTTTTAAACTTTCCAATGAAGTTGAATTATTTACGCCATACTCGTGCACTTTTCTGACTTTTACTTATTGACCGTACCCATAAAACTAACGCGGAAGTTATTATCGTCTTCAATTTAACTATAAAAATTAAACTGTTATAACTATTCGTATATTATGTAATAAACTTGTTTTTTCTTATTCTTTTATGCAAAAATATAGTATAAAACTTCTATGTACTTTTATTAATTTTAAGCAATTAAAAAAATAATTTATTATATAAAGCTAATAATATGCATGAATAACAATTATGTTATTTAATTGTTAAAAAAACGTGCAGAATAATAAAACTAAAGAAATAATATTTATGAGAGATGTCGGATGTTTCATTATTGACATTTTGTAACAAACAAGAAATATACAAGCATGACGATTGGTTTGAAATAATTGAAGGAGCTTGGCGGAATATGAAAATTAATTTCAACAGATAGCCGATATATGTCCGGCAATAATTAATTTGATAATTTAACGATGAAGAAATTAACAATGATGTAATTAATTTCGAAGATTCGCGTGAGTAATTAATGTTACGACGGGTGTAATGCACACGCGTCGCGTGCAAAACCGACTTCACGCCGAGGTGCACATTTGGATCATCCGTTCACATTAGATTATTAGTATCTGATTACTGTTGTAAATTAATTTCCGCGAAATAATACTATTTGATTGGCGAATTATCAGCAAATTCCAATATGCAAAAGTATATCTCCCTCTTGCAACTTGAGTTATCAGAACAAAACATGTTCTACGATGAGATTTTTTTCATGAGATCATATCTTTTTTTTATAATGGTTTTTTTATTTTACGCTCGACTTCATAATCGAATATTGTGAAACATGATAAAATATCGATCGTAACCTGAAAATTACATTACGGATTAAATCCTGAATAAAGATTGGCTTATATTTTAAACATATTTGCCGCTAATAAAAAGCTATATTATTCAGCAAAATTTTCCAAGTTATATATTTGACTTATGACAATGTGCTTAGTATATGTTTAATGCGACAACATGATGTAATGTTTTTTTAAAGGAACATTGTTAATTGCTTTAAATTGATTGCATTCGCCAATAATTAATGTTTTATCTACATTTCTATTCTCTATTACTACTTAAAGGAAGCCCTACATATCTTCAGCGTGGAAATAGATCGATTCGGGGAAATAATTCCTTATCGCAAATAACGTGCAATTTAAATGAGACCAAAGCGATGCAAGATGTTTCGCACGTAATTACCATTCTCTTCAGATATTCATCGATTACTTGAGGGTTAATTCGCCTAGGATCCGAACAGGAACGAGATCTAATCCGTTCGGGACCGCAGCCGACGTAGAACGATAAACACGCCACAGCCGTACATGCTCACTACCTTAATGTCGGTGGTCTGATATACATATATAAGATGTCTCATTGTCAGACATCTAGAAGATAAAGATTTTAAAGATATTTCCTTAGCAGAAATTAATTAAAAAATTGCAAATGTTAATTTTCATTAAGTATACCAGTGACTTTAATAATTCCGAATATAATTTATCTCTCCTCTTCTCTCTCTCTCTCTCTCCCCCTCTCTCTGTGTTAAAGTAACCTCTTATATAGAATTAAAAGTTTTATTTTATCAAGTACAATGTTACATACTTCTGTAATTCTCAGTGACTCTACATTAAACAACCGTTATTTTTCTCTGTCTGATAATTCATTTTGGTACTCTGTAATTTGAAAAAAAAAATGAGAGAGAGAGAGAGAGAGAGAGAGAGAGAGAGACTAACACTAGTTGTGGTAATAGCGATGGTGATAAGGGGTTGTGGAAAGGAGAAAGACCTGGGAAGGGGCAGACCCCGGGAGAATTTTCAAGCACGACGTCGCAATTACATCGGATCAGAGTGGAATATTTCATCCGGCGCCCTTCATCCGACGAAAACGAGAAAGACGGGGTTGTGCGACCAACCCCTCTGCTTCTATCCTTTCGTTCTCCACCCACACCCGCCCTCGTACGGATTATTAACGGGCAATTTGCCGCGTCTGCTGCTGACTGTATTGTCTCTCTATTCTCTGGCCCGTCGGTTGGATGGCAGGCCGTCTTTCCTCTTTCTCGCATCCTTTCCCGTCTTCCGCCCGTATTCAGGCTGTCTCGTCGCCTCCACGTCGAGTGGTTTTCCCTCTCGCTTCTTCCTCCAATCGACCTTTCGCCCTTTCCACTATCCTCGTCGCGTCGCTTCATTTTAAGAGCGGTTCGAAGTTCGTTAAGATGGCACGAGCTGCGCGAGGTTTCGGTCACTTGGAATCCCTTCGTCTGCAGAACCCTTTTTGTTGTATCTCTTCGAGGACATTTTCTGCTCCGTCTCGACAGGAAGATAGAAATTGAAATGGAAAAGGGAAAATATAACTGATGAAGCCGTTATTTCGGGAAAAATGGTGACAATTGATCGGCGCGGAACACGCAACATTTTCGAGTTATTAGCTCATAGCTAAATTTTTATTATAACTGTATTTTAATTTATGTATCAGTGACTTAAGCTGCAACTGTGTAAACTCAACTCGCCTTAAGAAAAGTTTCTTAATAAAACAAGAGTACACTTTTGTTTTCCGAGACATCGCATCCAACTAAAAATTCAAAACCTACAAGAAACGTTAAGATAACGAGGAGATTCGCGAAAACATAACGTTGTGGAACTTTACAAAAGACGATGAGTGACCTTATTACGAGGAAGCGTAAGTATGGCTTGATACATTAATGACCCAAGAGTTTAAACAGCTCAAAGAAAAAATAAGTTCTAAGCATGTACATTCAAGATATTCTTTGTTTTATTTAAAATATTTTATTTATTAAAATATAAATGTCAAAAAATATTCTCTTTTTCTATTAAGAAGGCATGACAGTTTATATCCAAAAAGTTATAAATTTACAAACATTATTTTTCTTACAAATAAATATTTATATATCAAAATGCAATTAATAAATTATTGTAGCAATATTAAAGCAATGTAACAATATTTATAAATTTATTTATTTACAGAAATTTATTGTATAATTTCATATAATTTCGTAATTAATAATTAATAGAATCTATAAAGCATATTATCATTTATGTTCATCTTTTAACAAAAGAAAGAAGAAAATAGTGCATCTTCAGGTAGAAATAAATATACATTCTATTTTTGCTACCCTCTTCTCTTCACCAAAATGGACAATGTCAGAAAGGTTTATTTCAATAAATGAACACGTTTGAAGGAGGTGTATTCGTGTTCTTTCAGCTCAGCATTGCGTCTTTAATATCGTATTACGTCTTAGAGAAGATTGCATTTTGCGTGCTTCATTTGGGAGGAATTTCTCCGCGATCGTGCGATCGTGCAATGTAACCGAGGTGCGAAGATCAGGGCACTAATGATTTCCCCCTCTTCCGACAATCATTTCCCGTGGGTAGGTAAACCCCTGAGGAACGAAACTAGTACTCTGGAAACGCTCTGCGGCGTGACACCGGTACTTGTATTTACGAGATATTCGCCGGGTAATATCGGACCTACAAACTCACGTGGCAGTACACGTGTGCGTGGTAAGCCCGAGAAAGGCGAGCAGCCCCTAGCACTAGCAGCGCTCCGGTTCCGACTGCAGTCAGTAAGCCAGTTAGGCGGGGTATTTAGGAGGGAATTTAGCGGTCCTGAAGTTGTACATTATACTCCGTCTACCGCGGAGAGAGAAGAGAGTCTGCAGCCGGTGTTACGCAGGCCGGCTGCGGACCCAAAATCCACCATCTCCCCGGGGCTGGAATTTGTGGCTCGGTAAATTTAATAAGTCGACAAGCAACACTCTCTCTCGATTCCCACGACACTCGCTACTCATCGCCACACAATTTTGTCGATCGTTAATCGAGATTTAGGCAAACATGGAATTTTTTCCAAAAAATTATAATATTTTTCTATATCGCAAATAATTAAGATTAGATTAATGCTAGATGGAGGCTGTACAAAAAATATATACAATAAAAATTGATATTTTATAAATCCGAGCGTACATATAATATATGCATGTATATAGCTGTGTAAAGTAATTAACTAAAGAATAAATGTAATATACACAGAAATTCTATATTTATATATGTATATGTATATACACTGTAAAAAAAGTATGTAAAATTACATGAACAAGTGTAAAAATTATATGTAAATAAGTGTAAAAGTTACATTATTTATAACGGAAACGTAACAAAATCATGTATTTTTACAACAATTATTATTGTTAAAATACGTGATTTTGTAAGTTTCCATCATAAATAGTGAAGTAATATTACATCCTTTTTTTACAGTGTAATTTTATGTGTTCACATAAGATAATATAAAAAGTATAGCACTCAATTAAAAAAGTATATATTAAGTCTGTGTCCTTTGGATTAATACAACCATTTTTTAATGATAATTTAAAAATTAAAAAAGCTATTGTGGCTTAGTAAGCCTTTCTCATTGTTTTTCTCTAATTTTCATCCCAACCTTTTAGTACTGACCTAATTTTTTATTATCTTCTTAAGGCAGAATTTTCAACTGTAAATTTTTTGTCAGATGATAAATCAACTGAGAGGACTACTAAGATGGAAGAAGAGAAAAAAGATTGACTTAATTTCAAGCAACTTACTTTTTTGTCTCGTGAAGTACCGAGTCGTTTCAACGATCTTAGTGCACCGTCGAGTTCGCTATAAAGAGCGTTGAAGTAACATAGTTCGAGATTCCGTTCGTATATCACGAGAGTTTGAAATCACTCGCCCGGTATTCGCAGCTATGATGTAGTCGGAGATACAATCTTGAAGCAGGGGGAAACTACGAGTCGACCGTCTTGTTTGCCTCGTCTTCAACGATACGTGAATGGCAGACAATGGCTTTTCGATGATGAAACGAGAAGCGAAACTTGGACGTTCATTGTTTAGTCGACTGACTCAGGATGGTACTGTATCGATGAAGCAACGTAGAAGTGCATCTGCGCGACAGGTCGGACATTAAGATCGTTGTTGACCGATTCATATTACCGTAGAATAGACAGTATGTTACTCAATCATAACAATGGACGCCATATGCTTGAAGTTACGTACCATCGAGAATTGATATCTTGAAAATACAAGCCTTTTTATCTCCTAGCACAAATAACTATACAGAATATCTCAAAACAATTGTCACTTCTTTCGTTTATATGTATCTCAATATTTTTATAATATAAACTTTTGCTCAAAATTAATATTAATATTTTTTCAATACTACATCAAGCCAATAACAACTACTATTTTTAAAGCTGTAAGTATTTATAAAGAGCTTTTGCAGATTAAAACACAATGGAAAAAGAATTTCTCGCTTTGCACAGAAATACCAGCTAAGATCAGATCGTTTCAATTAAACGTCTTTCACGGAAAGAAAAAGAAACCTGCCGTCTCCATTTTCGCCGAGTGAAATGGACCTTTCCACCTTGTGCTTTCCTTTACATATTTCACGGTACAACTCACCCGGACACTGACAGAATAAAAGCGCCGGCGCGAGGGTTGGTTACGAGCGGTCAAACGTTTGCAGTACCGACAGGAGGGTAGCTACGAAGCCGAATACCATTCTACAAAGTAAACACGATGGAACCAGCCAAGGTTTATCCTCGTCTGAATGCAACAAGCTATTTCTACTCGTTCAACCCTTCTCCTTTCGTTCGAGCTACTCTCAACGCTCCTTGTGCACAATTCGTGACAGTGCAGTACGATGGCTTCCGGTACACTTCCTTGTTCCCCGTGAAAGAGCTATAAACGAGTTAGCAGTTAGCTAACCATAAATCTAAAGAACAAAGCGATAGAGGGAACCGTATTTAGAATACATATAAAGGATATAAAAAGAAACATTTCTATGACTCCTCTTAATTATGATTACGTAATCATAATTCATAGAAAATTTTTTTATGCGTAGATCTTCAATATGCATTTCAATACCAATATCCGATTTCTTCTAAATAAATTATGACAAGTAATACATAATAATATGCAAATAATGCGTATAAAAGTCGCAGCATCCAAAACCCATGAAAAATAAATGACATTACGGTATGTATATTTCCGCGGATAAAACAAGCGGCCACCATTTCACACTATTGCTGTGCATCTCTTGTTCGTGTATGCATGGAATTTTTCAATGGGCGCTTCTCGAGCTGTACCGAAAGTAATGTCGAGAATAGGCTATCACTTGTATCGCTAAAGATATTCCACATACCAGGTTTATTTCATTCATTAGCCATATTGCGATATCACGCCATTGTCAACCGTAATGCGACTGATCGCGCAGTTGCTTCAAAGCGAGAATTTCTCATTACAATCGCATTGTTTCAACGCATTTGATGACCGCAATAACAGAATGCGCCTTTAGTGTCGAAGAAATAATAATATACAATTACAATTACGATTAGCGAGTCACAACTGCGTCAGATCATGTCATAAATATTGTTGGTCAAGTTTCGTCAAATACAAATAATAATAAACATTTCCTAATTAAGATAAATGACTGATTTTTATCGGTAATTATCTAAACAAAACGATTTTACGTTTTGCTGTGTATATCTTCAGTTTCGATATTATTTCCTACATAAAGTGGCAATATAAATATCTCATGCGTTAATCTCCGAAACGTAAATCTATTTTTCTTAGCACGAGGGTAAAAACAATACTTCAAGGGTAAAAACAATATTTCATAAATATTAAACTTGATAAATCGGGTTTTGTTAAATTCCTATTTAAAAGGTTTTAAATTGTCGGTACAGTAATTAAAATTATATACTCAATACATAGCAATGAAACAAACAAAAAAAAGAGAAAGAAGACCATTCTTTGCGCGCACAATTTGTTTCATTATATTCCATTGTTTTCATCAATTCATGTTTTGAGAAAATGAGCGTGTGTTTTCAGTTATGATAACCACAAATTGTTAAGCGCGCATTACCATAATTCGAGAGTATAATTCATGCTTGGTACGCTGCGACGTGTTATTATGACACACGTATTTTCATTCTCCCGCGAGCAATTATGATTTGTCCAACCGACCATATCATCCGCTGAAACTGCAGTGACAATCATTCGCGATCTATATTGCTGATCGAATCCGACTAACGTAACGCTGCGTAACGATCAGATGCGTTGAACGACAGTAGTGTAACAACGGAGCGATAAATCATTTCATGCTACAACGACAATAATTTTTGTTTCATCGCCATACCTGAGGCAATTGCCAATCATGCATGAGTTTATGCATTCATTGTGCAAAATAATTTGTAAAACTTGCATCAATTTGCAAATGCATATTTTTTCTGATAAATTTTAAAATAATTCTTTATTAGCAAAGATTTGATGTGCCATTTTTATACAATTTTGAACTTTTCTATATCAGATTTCTCATAAATTATATCTCAAATATAAAAATACTATAATATTTACATATAGTTTGTTTAAAATTAATTAAAAAATAAGATTTTTTTAGGATTAATTAACATTTCATATGTTTTTAAATTTAAATAGCTATGTAATTACAAAAAGTTAATTAAGATTAATTAATTAAATGAATTATTAATTAAAATTTATATCATAAAGTAGTAATTGTCAAATTTATTAAAAATATACTTGTTAAGTTTTATTCAAATCTTGTTCAATTATTTCGGTATTGCACACAAGATATTATTTTAACATTTTGTTGCAAATATAAATTTTCTATCGAATTCAAAAATGCATAGTAACAATTAGTTACAACTAATTCAAGAACATGATTATATGTCTTTGGTTCATTGTTATTAACTACTAAAATATTGACACTTTTATTAACAAAGATAAAAATAAAAGGAACAGCAACACACATTGTTGAAATTATTATAATATCTAATCATGAATAATACATATAAAATGTTAAAAACGTTTTACAAGTTGCCTTATTTTGTAAACTGCTCTTTTAGAAACACATTTAATTATTGAGCAATGACAATTTTAATGACGTCGGGATACAATGTGAAAATACGGCCTTCGAATTACCAAAACTACCATAAATTTCAGCGTTTCGCAGCGGCTTTGTAAAGCATAATTGATTTATATCGTAATTTATGAGACATTCCCTATACGAGGGATAGACCAACCCTTTTCAAGAGAAAATAAATTGCTCTTAAGCACAGTCCCGTAAATAAACAAGCGTACCGTTTAGCGTATATCTCCAGTACCCATAAGTGCTATTAACTTCAACCATTTGGTTGACAAAAAGGTAAACGGCACGAGAGAACAACAGATAATGGAGAATCACTGTTAAGATACAGTTGCTTCTCTCTACATCAATTCGCATTTTTAAACTCGATATACTATGGACTTTTTAAACTCGATAAGTATTATTATATAACATTCTCATCTATCACTTAATTTCTTGAATGAAAAATCTCATAATGCTGTGTCTTTTATTCCATCTCCTGTTTTTTTTACTCCTGGTTTTTTACTTACAAGAAATAGAACTCTGCCGCGTCCATCTGGCGGCGATGCCGCGTACTGCTCGCGAGTGAGCAGCACGTTGTCTTTTCGCTTTGTCGAATTTTGTGCTGTCTGGGTATAATACACCGAAAAAATTGTATTCTACTCTAAAATAAGTGCCAAGAGGATCTTCTTACAATTAGTTTAAGAGGAGAATCCGTTAAACAGTATATTCTTATAAGAATATTTTCTATAATATAATATTCTCTATAAGAATATTCTTACATGTTAAGAATATCTCTTTAGAGGATATACTGTTTAATAGATTCTCTTCTTAAATTAAGAAGATCCTCTTGGCGTTTATTTTAGAGTAGAATACAATTTTTTGTACTTATTATAAATTAATACTATTGGAATAATTACAAATTTTTTGCAAAATTCATGTACTTAATAACACAAATAGTTTTATTAATAACAAATTTTAAATTAATGTTAATGATACCAAAAGAATTAAGCAAATAATTTGGTTGCGCTAATTTAAACGAATTTGTGAATTTTGCTCTGTCTGTAATAAATTTGGTTGGCGCAAGTAAAATATTTTGTATTGCCAATCATAATATGTGTATCAAATATTTTGGTTGCAGTTAAAAAAATAATTTTTTCAGTGTAGGTGAAGGTGTTTCTGAGATTTTAAGGTGACCTTCGTTTTTTTAAATGGAATCATATGATTTTCTTTATATAATATAATTCCTCTAGTTATTTGGCATATAAAAGTATTAAGGTAAAGCTATCAAGAAATCAATAGTTTACGAGATATTTTATATTTTATGTCAAAATATGTCAAAATAAAATATAAAATATCTCGTAAGCTATTGATTTTTAGATAGCTTTACCTTAATACTTTTATATGCCAAATAACTAGAGAAATTATATTATATAAAGAAAATCATATGATTCTATTTAAAAAAACAAAGGTCAATTTAAAATCTCAGGAACATCTCCACCTAGAAAAAACATGTGTCCATCATAAGATGTCCCCCTCGAAATCGTTCAACTTTTATCTAAAACATTTTTTTGTATCATCGATAGTTTCGGAGAAAATCGACTGTATCATTTAAAACGAAACATCCTGTATATATATATATATATATATATATATATATATATATGCGTATTTTTAATATAATACTCCATTTAATTAAAAAATCCTCTCCTAGGCATAGAGACTATTTTCATTTTTTTTAATCGATCACAATTAGATAGTAATTTAACAAAAATATAAAAGAATTTAGCGAATCAAGGATTATAAATGTTAAATAATCGCCTACATGCTGAGTGAAGATAATATTCAAATGTGTCTCCTCCTGTTTATTTCATATATCATTCCCGCGGTTCCTTTCGGTCCATGATCCGCGTTTTCTCACCAACGGGAATACAGTACTCAGCAAAATCTTTACGTAGTCTCGGAATTGAAAACTAAGCGGGAAAACGCGCCACTCTCCGAGAGATAACGGGTGGCTTCGTGACTTTTTAAAGTATCATCTTGAAGTAATAGATGAGAAGATCCTCGCCTGAATTTATAGTCGCGTTCGCGAAGTTCAAAGTTCTCGCGAAGGGATTTTCTCGGATCATAAGTTCTTGAAATATGCGTGTAATAGAAAAACGCGATTGAAGATCTTTACGAGAACTGGCAGTCCGACGGACGAGGTGGCAGCAGACTTTTAATCCCATCTTGTTTCTATGCGAATTCCGCACTAGAAGTTCCCCGAGAGGATGTCACGAATGAACATATGGCGACGATGTCAGGCATATCTCTTTGCATTCTGTTTCTATAACTTATTAAACCATTACCCTGAGCGTGTAAAAATAAATATATATATGATCGTGTGCAATGAAGATTATTTGAGATTAAAACTTTCACTAAAATCATTTCGGATAAAATCGTGACGCAAAAGCGCTTTCTTTGGAGAAAGCAGATGTAAAACTAAAACCACACTCTAAATTACTGTATAATAATAACTTTGAATGTTAATTTAATATGTAGTAACAATCACTTATTTTTTAATTTATAAATAAAATAAATATCACTAAAATCTGCACTAAATAGCTGCGTACTTTTCGAGGAAACGTTAACAGATTCTGGAATACATAGTTTTACATTAAAATCCCTTAAGAAAACTCTTATTTCATAGTACTGTGAAATAACAGTACTGTGTTTACTTTCTTCAAGTGTTTAATTTGCTAAGACAAAATTCAAACGTAATTAATCGTCCATTCTAATATTAAGCATGTCTATAATTCGACATCAAATTGAATTTTAGCTAAAGAATTGTGTGCGATTCCGCATTTACCAAAAAATTTACTTATTGTTGGAAGAAAAAATTTATTATTCGATGACGAATAAATGTCAATAATCATAGAGATTGGTTAACGTGGAGCACATTGTAAAGTGACGATTACGCCGATCGTAACGCTGATAAAAGAAGAAGGAAAGAAAAACTACAAACTGATTCCCGCGTGCGCCTCTCGAAGCCACTTCGGTGTCGACTCCCGACTCACGTATTCGACTCCTCTTATCGCGAGAGCGGTCGCATGCAACCTCTTACGCTTCGATGCGCGATAAAACCGTGCCGCACCGTCTCGGGACGGTAAAGGCCGCCCGATTTCACGTGCCGTTTAGCGCACTTTAATTCCATTAAAAGGACATAACGGCGGAGATCGCGCATAATTTCTCGCTAGCGGGGATAAGAGGAATCGACTTGAGAGAAACGATGAGGAAAGATAACCATGTGTTATCGTATTTCCGGCCCTCATTGCCGACGGATATGAATTCATAAGAACGACTAACGGATAATGGATCTTCGCGGCTCTCGTATTTCCACGGGAGTTTTCAACGCGTCCGAGAAATTTAAATAACGCTCATTCCTCTCGCACCAGTATCGCGTTTTGTTTTACGAGCGGAAAGACGAGATATCTCGTCGCGTGATTCCATGAGCTCGCTTCTATGGTAAAGTTAAGACATCGCGAGATAAGACTTAACGCGAGGGATTATTACAAACGACACGGGTGATTCTCTCGGGCATGCCTATCCCGTTATTTGTTCATTACTCCGTAATGCGATACGTTTTATCTTGTACTAAACGTAACAGTACCTTGTAATTGTCGTTATAATGATTAATTACATTAGCTACAACTTTCCAATTAAATTAACGAAAATTTTAAGTTGTTATTACTAAAATATGATTTATCTAAAATCTATATTTTGCAAATTAACTTTGTGAAATAAATAAAATTGAAATGAAATCAAAGACGATTCAATAAAAGCCAATGAAATGAAATGTTGTATATTACATTAAAGAGGCAAGTTATTGTTAAAAAATCAAAGGGGCTCAGTAGCAACTGAGCCGCAACTAACAACGTAGAACTACGTCAACTGTCACTATTTCTTGGCACTTTCTCTTTTTTTTGATCATAACTTTTTTTAAAAGATAGGCAAACGAAAATTTTGGATGGACAAACGTGGACAAATCGTGGACAATCGTATCACGCTGAAAAATTAATGAAAAATGTTCATGAGGGTGCTGATGTCGAATTTTTTCCTATTTTTTAATTTGGACATAACTTTTTTGAAAGGTGAGCAAACGAAAATTTTGGTGGACAAATGTGGACAAATCGTGGACAAACGAATGCAACCTGAATTTTATAAAAATTTGCATTTTGGGGTGCTGATGTCAAATTTTTCCCAATGTTTTAATTTGATCATAACTTTTTTTTGAAGGGTGAGCAAACGAAAATTTTGGGTGGACAAACGTGGACAAATCGTGGACAAACAAATGCCACCTGAATTTTAAAAAAATTTGCATTTCTGGGTGCTGATGTCAAATTTTTCCTAATTTTTAATTTGGTCATAACTTTTTTTTGAACGATGGGCAAACGAAAATTTTTGGTGGACAAACGTGGACAAATCGTGACAAACGAATGCCACCTGAATTTCATAAAAATTTGCATGAACATTCTTCATTAATTTCTAAGTGGGATCCCAGGTAGCACATGTTGGTTCATATACGTTTCATATACGTTTCCTAAACGTATCTAATATTTTATAAACGTTTAAAAAACGTGTATAAAACCAACATGTGCTACTAGGGATACGATTGTCCACGTTTATCCACCCAAAATTTTCGTTTGCTCACTTTTCCAAAAAATGTTATGATCAAATTAAAAAATTGGAAAAAATTTGACATCAGCACCCCCATGAACATTTTTCATGAATTTCTAAGCGGGACACGATTGTCCACGATTTAGTCTTGGTGTCTAGGGGTTCTAATTCGTCGAATTCCATGTCTACGTGTCCCAGGACAAAGACATAAATTCCACTAATTAGAATACCTAGACACCAAAAACTACGGAGCGCACTACCTGGACCTCATCATCGGCAACCTGGGACACGTAGACATCGAATAAGAAGTATTAATACCTATAAATCTCAAATTAGACCTCGAATTCAAAGTATTAATACATCTAGACATCGAAAACAACGTAGCAAACTACCTGGACCTCGTCAACGGCAACCTGGGACACGTAGACATCGAATTCGAAGTATTAATACCACCAGACACCAAATTCTAACCAAATTCTAACCAAATTCAATACCAACGGTTCTTTAATCACTTTGCCAACAATCTATTCACTAATTATCAACGTTAAAACGGCGTGCGGCGAAACAAAATCACAAGTAAATTTAGCTTAACTATTTCTAATCTAACGCTACTATATCAAAGGGTTAAGGGTTGGAGGGTTGAAACAAGTTTTATTATAAATAGGACTCTATAAGCTATCTAATGAGATATTATTTATTACTCTACAATTATTAGTTGCAAAGATATAAGCGTTCAAAGTGTGACATGTTTTTGTTGCATCCATGCTCGCAAAGTTATCCCCTACCCCGGAGAAAGACGTAGTTCTACGTCAAAAATTTAATATAATAGTTATAATGGTAAGAATAATAAGAATATCATTCAACACAGATCATTTTCGATGATCTTCTAATTTTTACTCCTCGTAAGTTTTTCAGATGTATCATTAAGGAATGGATGACAAGCGCGAGTTTGAAAAATAACAATGGCCATAGGCTTATCCACCTGTAAACGCAGGTGCTAACTTTGTCGTTACGTTGCGTGCAAAGATGACGCAGCGGCGGTGACGATCGGGATAACATTTTACAGGCACGTGAGGGACTTTAACGAGCCCGGCAGTTGACCCGTCTGAAGGCATAAAGACACGTGGTCCGCGAACAAATTACAGGCGCGATATAAACCGCGCCCGGCCAAAACTTCCCTGGAACTTCTCGTCACGGCGTACGTGACAAATCTGATGTCACTTTGTGTAAGTGCATACAACGTGCTCGGGGTGTGTAGCGAGGGAAGGTGGCGACGGTGAAATCCGGTTTAACTCGGGGAACATTTTGCGGCAATAAGGAGCGGGAAGGGGGTTAATGAGTAGCCACATCCGCGTAATGTTGGAGCACGAGGTGGATCGGTTAAAGAGAAAATGAGGACAAATGTAAAATTTTCAAATGTAATGGCTTTAGGAGGTTTCAAAAAGAAAATCTCAAATGTTTTGGACCAACACAAACTTAGCTATTATCTAACAAGAATGTATAAATATATAAAGCTGATTTATACAATACCTTTTTAATAGCTTACTCTTAAGTGAATTCTCTTAAGTGAATTCGCTCTTTTCCAGAACAGTCCTGTATAGTAATTATATTCGCATTTCCCAAGAGGCCCGAAATAAAAATGGATCCGCGATAAAGGCTGTCCCGTTATTCGCACGTGCGACTGCACGTAGCTTAACGATCGTGATTTATCGAGGGCGGAAATCGAGTGACGAATCTGACATTATGCTACGATGCAGCAATGGTGCGGGAGTGGATAATTTGGCCGCATTTTGCGGCGACCAAGGGATGGTTAACGATTACGACGGGAGGACGGGCAGTTGAGGCGGGCAGTTGGGAGTCGGGAGCTACGTGTAGAACGAGCCACCCGCCACCCTAGGTAACGATAGCCCGCGTTAACGACCACCGAGAGCTACAAGCTTGCAGCTCGGAAACCGGACGGTGGGGAGGCCACGCGCAGGACAACACGAGACAGCGCGAGAGAGGAGATGAGACGAGACGAGAGGAGACGAGATGAGACGAGACTGCCGGTAGGCCGACAGCCCTAATTGCCGGCCAGGGATTTACAGGGGGATAGGTGCCAGGAATATAAATATCCTCGCAGGATAGCTCGCCACCAGGAATTTCCACTTGCGCCACGACCAGCCAGTCAGCCAGCCAGTCGGCTGTCTCGCCTTCGCCCTCGCCAACCGCCGTTCTTCTTCGTCAAGCTTCGTAATCCCACCTGGGATTTTCTAACGTACCATGAATTCCTGCGGCACGTCCCGCTCGGCTGCGACCGTTTGCGACACGAGTCCGAACCGCGAAATTAAAAAGAATCCGTCTTTGTCGAGCACACGGAACGTGTCGATTCGGTCATACGCCGACGAGCGTACGCGCCACGCGTTCATCTAGTAAACCAACTCGCTATATTCCGTCCGCGTGTGCAAAACGCGATTGTGCCACATAACGAGATCCATTCTAGTAGGAACGCATGCGAAATAGAAAATTTTTTCTTTGTTTAATTTAGTTGATTATGAGAATACGCAACAATAGCAAATTCTCTTTTGTATTTTCTAATATTCGTGCAGATTGATAAGCGAACATAAGCACAGAAAAAGTAATTAGAAATGAAGAGATATAATTCTAACGTAATCACGCACGAAGGAAATAATGATAGATTCCAATTAGATTCAGTTTCTAGCCGCGTTGACATTCCGTTTATCGTATACAGTATGCACGATAAATAAATATCGGTGTCGCGCGATAAATTCTAGGACGCGTATTTTTACACCGTGCAATTGTTTCGAATACAGCTGGACAAAAACATCTCGTAGCGCGTTTAAACATGCCGTGCAGAGCGCAGGGTTTTATGCATCCGCGCGCGCATCGGTCACATCGGTACGGGGATGTAATTTCTGCGCGACACGAGCGCATTAAGCACCGTTGAGAATAATCTACAGCACGCAATCACCAACGGGCCAATGGAAGTTACTGGCAGATCTAGAACGTTGCTTCGCCATTATTTTACGCAGCTGACGAGTATCGTTTTCCTTTTTATATAATAGTAAGCAATTAATTATTCACTTGAAAGTAATTATTTGCTAAAAAGTACTTCTAATGTAAAAGTTAAGAAAATACTTTTTTCCTTTTGTGTAAAAGTACATATATATGTACATTTACAATAAATTTATATATTTATTAATAAAATCATATATTAATTAATAATTATATTAATAAATACATTTGATAAATATATTTACGTAAAATATAACGTATGTCTTGTTTCTCTTTTTAAACCGTATTTTATGAAAAAACCCAGAGTACTCTTTCATTATTTGGTGATAATACATTTTATAAAATATTAACCCCCCCCCCCCTTTGCGGCATGGTGGCATTGTACAATGCCACCTTTTTATATTCGCTTTTTTACCTTTTTTACATACTTTCTAATGTATTATGACGATTGTAAATAAATTTTTCGGTTACTAGGACATCAAATATTATGTAAAAAATGTCGTTAAAATTTTATTTTTCCTGATCAATTTCTTTTAATTCGAGCTCATTATATTGTATAGACCAATTTGAATTTCGAAATAAAAACCCGTAACGACAAAATTTCACGATTCAAAATTTTTTTAAATTTTAACCCCCATGTTGGATCCACCATTTTGAATTTTGGATTTTTTACCTCAGATTTAGTATCAGCGTCCCAAAAAACTCCTGAATACCAAGTTTCATAAAAATCGTTCGAAAGGAAAAATGTATGTTTCAAAGGGTTAATAAAGAAGTATTATATCTCAATGTTATTTTGTACTCGCAAACCTTACATTTCTGACTTATTTCCAATTGTATTTTTAAACAGTTTATATTTTTATAGTTCCATATTTTTGAAATATTTTCTGTTACTTTTGTTTTTTTATATTGACTTTTATACAGCTTCGCCGTTTAGGTAATGTATGTTGTTTGTTTTATAAACACACCACTTCCAGGTTATATGATCGGGCGATGTATTTATGTTCTATGAAGCTGACGTTTAAAATGGTCTCTTACGATGTTAGAAATGGGCGAATAGCTGCACGACGCGATGCACACGTAAGTGTGAGGTAGGAAAATATCTCGTGTCGAGGGACAAGTTTTACGTGCGCACACCTCGTATATCGGTCACATTAATGTCATATAATTTTACGGTCCACGTACAGTTCCGGTACCCCACCAATCGCGCTGCACTTTGATAAAAACTGGGACATGTGGCTTGGAACAATGGAACACGAGCTTGGGACGATGCTTTGACAAAAAGCCGAGCGGACTGACGGCGAAAAAAATGAAATTTGAGAGGTTGAATAATTCTATCGCAATTTGATAGTTTTTCGAATGCGGGGAAGACAGCACTTAGTTTGAAAGTTTTTATTCTATCCACGATATTTTGTTCAACGATTTGAAGACATTATTTTTAATAACGCAGATTACTCCATATAGCGCAGTTATGTTGTGCAGCGCTTTACGAAACAACGGGGAAAGCAAATGCAGCATTTTCAAAGAGATTTAAAAAAACATATAAATATGTTACAAAAATAATTTTTAAAATTGGCAATATACGTCTTCTATTTTCTATATCTATTTTTAATGATAACAACCGAGTATGATAGCACAGAGTATTATAGATTCATAAGTCAACGACGAACTCTGCGATTGCGTACTTAAAAGATTAATTCCGGCGAATCGATAAGCTGTGATTTTTATTGTCTGAGACATTGAGTCGTTCTGAATTAATCGTTAAGGTATCCGACCGGAGAACTTCGCTAATTGAAAATATCGTTATATCGTAATCTCGTCTTACAACGACGAGCAAAGAATCATTTTACAGGATATTTCATCCGGGAGACGACGCCACGCGATAAGAGGCGAAAGATACGAATTAATTACTTCGATGTCCTCTCGAGCAACTGGAGGTTCAAATTCCCTCAGGACAGTAGTTTATCTTGATTACCTTTAGTCCTTTAGACCTTAGTCCGGGATTAAGAGGGATGATTGAGTAGTCCGCAAGGGCCACGTCTGGCCTGGGCTTCTGGTGTTATATGAAAACACCCTGTCACAATGATTTGTTCTTATTGCACCGAAGTAGCAAGATTAAGAAGTATAAAACTTGTTTTTAATAACGTATCCGCTTCTTTGCTTAGATTTATGTAATCGTCAAAAAGTCTATCAACTATCTTCATTGTTTTATCTCTGTTTATCCAGATTTTTCGGAATAATTTTAAATTTACATGCATACATCGTGTTTTAATGCTACACAGATATACAAATAATTGCGACTAAAAAAGAGATTACGTACTGCGTTTATGTAGTAGCTGCAAAATGGGAATATCTCGTAACAGACACTTACCGCGACGATACTTACACAGACGATCTTACCGCGTTGATGCCATGTTAACCCCACATCCACGATGCTAGCAAACTCAAACCCTAACTATCGACTTCCTGTCCGGTGACCAATCATCGAGTCCGCTTACAACCACGAAGCGAAGCGTCGTGTTAAAGGACTTTCAGGGAACCTACTTTGGGATCCTTTAAAGGATTATCTTCGTCACCGTGTTCAAAGTCATCTTCAGAAACCATTCAACTACCATTCAAGTCAGCCGATATTTGATGAACGTATGTTCTAAAGTGCAGGATCTCAAAGAACCGTCTTCGCGGAGACGACGAAATTTTTGTCGCATTCAGCGAATCGGTTTCTTTGAGAAAGCCGCGCGTCGATTAATAACGATTTATCGCGATGAGCCATCTTACCGGAATACATCGGAATTATTAAAAGCCTACTTGTATGTGTATGTATGTGTTTATGTATGAATGTGTGTGTCGTGTTGTGGTGTCGAGTGCTTTCGCAAATGATTAATTATTTCTGTGACACGAAGAAGTTTTGCTTAGACGTGCGATAATGGAAGCGATGAAAGCTTTTGTTCGCGTGACAATAATAAAAAAGTTTAACCTTTGTGTATCGCGGATGTAAAAAAACATTTTTCGCAAATGCAGTCGGCCGAAAGTTTTCAAATACAGACAATAAAGTAGAAAATAATTGACTTGATTTAAAGTTTCACAGGAAAAAAGGCGCAAAAATTTGCCAAGTAGATGTGGAATTGTAAAGATTGACACACAAGCTCGCGCGGAGAGTCTGATTTTAATCAAGATTGAACGATCCACGAAAATTTGGTTTCACGGAGGCAACTAGCTTAATGTTTCGTATTATACTCCGTGATGGATGCTACTCGTTAATTTTATAATTTTGCCAGTGAACGGTATGATAAGTGAGATAGAGTCGAATTTACGTAGAAAAATCGAATGAAACTAAGTAGACAAAAAGAATGCAAGGAAGAATATAAGAAATGATAAGGAGAGAAAAAGAAAAAAGACAAGGGAAAATGGGAACTACAAAAGGAAGAGTGAAAAGAAGAAGAAAGGGGATAAATAAGAGAATAAAAGGAAAAATGGAAAAAATGAAAAAATAAAAGGAAAAAATGAGAAAGAAGTCAAAGAAAGGAAGGATGGAATGCAGGTGAGATAGCAGGAAGAGAAGATGAGTAAGGGAGGTGAGAAAGGTCGGTGGATGATTGGCTACCCGAGCCACCCCCGGTCGCGAAGTACTAATATCAGGGTAGGTGGGATATACTCTTACAAATTGTCTGCCGGCGCGTCGTAGGGGGTCGCGCGCAGAGGGGGATTTGTCTCCATTAAAGGGATTGAGGTTTTGTCGTACTCCACTTCCACACTCTCCTTTCCACTCTTTCTCTCTCCCCGACAACGCCCTACTTATATTTCGCGCCTGCTCCTCGTCACGCTCCACCATTCCTTTTTCCGGTGTCCTCTCATGCTCCACCGTACACACTCTGTCTCATTGAGGCGAGCACCAGATTGGAAGACGAATCTTTCACCAGCAACAAGCTTCTTCGCAAGCCCACATCCAGTTAGCGAGCTCGGGTATTCTGCTTTTTGCTTTTCGAGACGCAACATAGTCAAACATACTAAACTCCCGCTAATGATTACTTCTTCGTTTTACGGTTTCTCCCGCTTTTTGTGACTCGTAGAATGCTCTATGGTATCTTAAAATTAAACTTATCAGATGTCACGTGTCAAAGAGAAATTGTTAAGATGCCTTATATTGTGAAATTAAGGTGTTTTTATAAATGATAAAATTGTGCTTAAAAATCAAGACAAATAAAAAAAATAATATTTCTCGATAGTTTAAATTAAATTTTTTAAAAATTTAATATATTGTTTCTATTAGTTTTTGTTAAGCGAAAAAGAATTTCAAATCAAAGAATCTGTACTTGCAAAAAAGGTTCTGGGACGTCTTGTATAAGAGGTCACGAGGGGACACACCGTGTAGCTCGGGTTGTGTCGATTCGATAAAAAGAGAAAGAAGACTTTGACTCGATATTATTTTATCGGATAGTTTTCGCTCGAGACCGACTGAGGAAAAGAATGGGGCACGTAAGAGCGGCTGATCGAGTTGATCTACTGTTTCCACTGCGGAATCGGGTCAACCCCGTTTTCGCGTGGGTATATCACTTTTTTCTTTATTCAAGCGATACCATTGCTATTCGCGAGGAAAGAGATCTCGTAAAGAGTGTTGAGAGAATGATACCATATTATTTACTACGAGATAGAATGGGATTATCTGCCGCAATGATTCACAAACAAAGAAATAAGATCGATTAATTACAATATCTCAACATATTTCGAAAAAAATTTTGTTTTCAAAGATACTTTAAAATTATATTTAAGATCCAATCTGTGTAAAATAATTCTAATAATATTACATGATGTTATGTAGTATCATTTGAGAGTTTATTATTGTGACAGCGTTTTTTCAAAAAGGGCCAAGATAGTACCAGGTTTTAAATCTTACTAAAACACACATTTAAGATAAGAAAAATACTACAGAAAATAGATATTTAATAAAATTGTTTATATAGTTAATTCGCAAACTGATACTTTTAAAAATAAAAAAAAATACATAAAATATAGAGAGAATCTCTTTCTCTTTCGTTGCTATGACATATATATTTATATAATTATTACTGTTACTAAAGTGTATATTTATATAATATATAATAAATAATCATTATAAAGAATTTCAATTAAATTTTCTAAAATTTTCTTTATCATGATTCCTCCGTAAGAGTAATATCTCACTTCTCTTGCACTCGCATCATTTCTAATGTAGCGCAATTGTTAGCGACGGATTTCGAATCAGAGAAATATGACGATGACATGCTGTGACAGAAATATATTTGCGACCTCTTCGACACGTTACTCCGACCAGGAAAAATAAACGAAGCGCGATTCAACGCTTTGTGGTGCGTTAGATTTTGTCGGATGGGCCGTTATCCGTACGTGTGGTAGTGTTTGTATTTGTATCTGGTACATAGATAGGGCCACACTTGACCAGGCGAAAAACGTGTGATAAATCGACGCAATTTGTTACGCCGGTCACCGTTACAAGTGCGCCCCCATAAATTCAGAAAGAGATCTTATTGCCCGGAAGATTCCGATGTACGTCATAATGGGAGATAATATTGGGATCCGTTCCAAGCCATTGTATCCTATGGTCCTCTTTGTAGATCGAGAGAAACATAGCGTGTGGGCACAATGCAATCTTTATCGGAATATATTTGAATCGGTAAATAGGAAAGCACACAGCTTCTGAATTTTTATAAGGGACAAGAAAAAAGTTTCCCTATAAAAAGCTAGAAGAGAAATACCATGATATACTCTTAATTTTATTAAAATGATAATCAAATTTCCTTTCAATAAATATTTCCTCTTCTTAAACGATGCAATTTCTCAAATAGAGAAACCGTCCAAATAAATACTTTTATATAATATAAATAAAATTGATCTTTTGTCGAAATTTCTTTCTTTTTATAGAAAGCAATTTAAATAATTTTATTATAAAATATACCTATAAAATATTATTTTCAAGTCAGTGATTATGTTATTTCGTCAATACACTATCTATCATAGATTTTACATTACATGAAAGAAATAGAGAGGAAGAGAAAGTCTTAAAAATGTAATAGTACAAAATAGCGAAATTCCTAAAAATATTTGACATTGTAATCTTTGCTAATGCGATAAAATTTTACAAAAGTATTTGTATTTATATACATTGATGTTGCATCTTTAACTGTACTGAATTCAACAAAGAGGAAATTGGAAATTTGCAAATGTTAAACATATTTTACAATTTTTAGATATATTTTACACAATTTTTCGTTTCATTTTTACATTCAACATAAAAGCGTTTTTAATTGAAATGCTTGATTGAGTGTTTGTATCTGGAAATTTTACATCAATACGTGATCGAAAATTGAATACAACAAAAATGCTTCAACGAATCGTTGCCAACGTGACATGATTCTTCGTTAAATATGCGTAATGGTTGGAACTATATGGTGTCCTAGCCGTAGCCAGATATCTCGAAGTCTCGAAGGTAGTCGACACCTGCCGTGGTTAGATAAGCTCCGTGCAAATTTACCCGACTTACTTTCAGAATCAGCCGAAATACGGTTACATTGCACTCTAGCTCGCACCTCTCTCTTTCTCTCTTCTCTTCTGTCTGCCCTCGCAGAAGCGCTCAAATATTTGCGCAATCGATGGCAGTTTTGCCGCGACGTAATGGCAAGAGAAGCGAGAAATTCCCGCGGCCCTATATTCGAGAACAAAGAGATGCGAGAAGGTAGGAAAGAAGCGAAACGGCGCGACGGAAAGGAGGGAAGAAGACGAACGGAAGTTAAGAGCGTAGCGAAACACGGAAAGACGAAAGAAAGAAGAGAAAAGTACAAACGCAAAGCAAGAAGAAATGAGACTTTCAACAAGGATTCGTGAAATTAAACTTCGCAACGCTCCTTGTAATCTTGGCTGGCAGCCAAGATTTTTGCCATACCGTATTTATTGTCAGGCACAAATTCTCACATTCAATGGATGTCATGTAACAAGAAAATTATCACTACATTTGATATTAACTGTAAATGTAATTTATACACGAAAAAAAAGTAACTGCTGTAGCTAAAAACTGCGTAAGGTAACTAAATTGCAGTCGTAATATATGGACAGCAAAATCTTAGCTGTAATACCTATTTCTTTGCTGTCGTGATTATAAATTTCTAAACTACAGCAAACATTTTGCTGTAGTTTAGAAATGTATAATCACGACAGCAAACACAGTTTAGCAAATCATGATTAGCTATGGTAGTGAAAAATTTTTTTTCCGTGTAAACGTATCGTGATCATACTGGAGATATAATGAATATAAAGGCTTTGTTAATACCGTTTTTTTATGACTACATAAATGGATATTATTCTGCGACATTTGTTTTTTTAAAACATACAAAATTCTTATTAAAAATTTTTCTTAATATTGCAATTTTCAGTAGTTTATATTAAGAAAAGCATTAATTAATGAGTAAAAATGGATAACGCCTTTATATATAGCTAATCTTTTAACTCATAAATTTATCTCTCCATACTAGAATATACATATGTATGATAGTAATCAAAATGACTGAATTGAAATTAAAAAATTAATTTAATAATCGTTTTTCTTTGTGAAAGTACGTTTCAAGAAACGTTATCTGTTAACAATGTCGACGTTTATCAATGAAATTTTGAAACTGCGCCCGGTAGCGGCCGATGCCATGAGTTCCACAAGATTACGGGGATCAGGAGCCGTTTAGTCGCAACTCCGACGAGACTTTAACTGGCTTTAGTCAAAGTCGCGTAATTCCCTACGACGAAAACGTAACGAGTTCGCGGCAGGAGGATTCCGTAGGGGAGAACCGCCCTCGTCGTCGGGGGTAACTCGAAAAGTAAAAGTCCCAAATCCCGTACGCAACTTTAAATTAAAGCAGTTCGTTTTGTCCGCCTTTCGTGTTTTTATCATCCTGCTAGTTGGCATTTTCGTGATCCGCAGGAAAGAAATGGAAGAAAGAAAAAACGAGACGTTTGAAACGCGTGTAACAGCTTCCACTTTTTTTGTATAGACTAAAATTAAATGAGGATTTTTTAAAGTTTTAGTAGGGACCTCGAAAGTTCTTAAATTTTTTATTATAGTTTGTGTGAAAAAAAATCAATTATAATTTTTTATCAATAAATATAGGAATATAAAGATTCTTCCAGAGAGAGAGATATATATGAAGGGTCACGGGAAAAAACGATCAAAGTCCATTTTTGGTCGAAAATGAGATCACTACGCTACCATGTAGCTTATTGCAGAAAGAATGAATCGAAGCATGCATCGTTATGGGAAAAAGTGATCAACATCACCGAAAAAATAGCGGTGAATTATTCGAGGTGGTGCGAAATAACGATCAAACTCCGTGCGCTGACGGTTAGAAAAGTGAAAAAGAGGAAGAAAAAGAGAAAAAGAGGAAGAAGACAGGGAGAATTAGTGATGTGATGAAGAAATTACGCGCAACGTCTCACGAAATCGGAAACGATTGAATGGACAGGAAATTTGTTATTTGCATTTTTTTAAAATTTGGTTATTTGGACTTTGATCGTTTTTCCTCACAGCCCTTCATATATATATATATCCCGTATAAAATTGCGAACGTATTTCTAAACAAACTATAAAAACAGATTAAAATTTACTAATTTAAATAATCAATTTTGAAAAATGATGAGTTTATTCGAATCCCACAAGATTGAAACGACACTCTATTCCGTTGACGAATATTTGTGTCATTTAAGTGTTAAAAAAAAGTGAGAGCATTCTAGAGATGCAAAGCACGTCACGAAGATTAATTCGCGCGAGATTTACCAGCCGGTCTTTGTATTTACACGCACTTGCAGCACGGATGGAATCCTGAGTGGGATCCAGCTCGAGGGATGAACAAAGGGCAGAAGGCGTCATTAAGGCTGAGTGATCGACGAGCGGGCGTCGGAAATACTAAGCAAGTGCCGTTTGCCGACTGGAAGCACGTGCCAGTTCTTGGCGCGGGAGCAGTTTGCCAATTAATTAGAGCTGTTTCCGGTGGTGTCATCAGTAGGTATCGTCGATCCGCCACCGCAATTAATTTCGGCACCGCGAACTCATGGGCAAAGATGGAGCGTAGCGCAACGGGGAATAAGTTGCACCAGAGATCTGACTTTTTTGTGCTTTTATCGCGCAAAGTGAAATTGGATTGCACTGGTAAAGGCAATTTTAGGTAAAAGAAGATTTTTGAAACCGAGCTAAGATAATTAATAAGTAACGGAAATGTGTTAAATATCAATTTGAAGCTAACAAATTATTTACTGTTATGCAAAATTGTAATTATTGACTGTTAATCGAGATAATTTTTATTTGTCACATTTTAGCAATTGAACGTGATTTAAATACTCTTCTATATTATATCGGAAATGTGAAAATAATTGATTTTATTTTAAAAAGTACATTTCTTAATCATGACAATTTTCATTGACATTTTGAGAAAAATGATACGATATCCTCGCACTTTGAAATCCCTGTGCAATTATCTAAAGCTTTTTGACTTGCGATATATACGGCATACTCAGTTATCAGCTCGGCGGTGCCGTTATGGGACTTCAAAAATTTATCTGTCTTCGAAAAGTCCGTTACTCTCCTGCGAAAAGAACCAGCAACTACCTTGAATCCGGCTTGCTCGTGTTGGAACACAAGCTCGCTCAGAAGCAGCTTTGCGATACTTCCGCGCCAGAGTTTCGTTTAAAGTTTCTCGCGTAATCCTGAAGTGCACGGTGTACAACGACTCCGGCGTTCTTCACGATTTCGGTAGCCTTTGGAAAAGTTCGAAGACAAAGAGACACGAGAAAATAACCATTAGGCGGAAAATAAGGGATTATGACGATATTGTTCGAAAGAAGATACTTCAACAATACGCGGAAACAGATGAACCAAAGGAATTTATTCTGCGAAAACCAATTTTCAACTTTCAAAATTACGGATATATGCGTTTGAACTTTCTATTTCTATCAACTCTATCTACTATTGTTACATTTCAATGATTTTACGATTCTTTTCTTTCGTGAATACACAGAACAATTCTTTACTTTAAACAATAATTAAGATAAGACTGCGATATGTATAACACAATTTTTAAATCGAGAATTTAATTTTTAAATCTTTACTTTAAATTATACAGGCAAACAAAAACCGAACATGCCCACACAGAACAAAATACATAATAGATATCTAGTGGATATCCATATATCTATATGAAATCCACATCTACTATGGATAACTAGTAGATGTCTAATAGATATATAAAATATCTATATCTCTCTTGAATAACCAGCGATGATATCTACTGATTGTTGACACGTTATCCACATATCCATGTCCACCAAGTAGCTATTGAAGATATCCATTAGATATCCGTGTGTTATCTATACATCCATGTCCACTAAGTAGCTATTGAAAATCTCCATTAGATATCCACTTGTTATCCACACATCTATGTCTACTAAATAGCTATCAAGAATATCCAGTGGATTTATGTATTATCTATATATTCATCTCCGTGGAGTATTTACCGGAGCACACTTTATCCTGAGGATATCCCAAATTGTCCCAAATTTCTAAATGCAATCCCAGGGACGTCTCAGTAATTTCTGGGATATCCAATACGATATCGTGAGATTTCTTTTGCACATCTAAGGGATATGAGCAGTACGCGGCATCGCCGTCAAATGGACGCGGTGGAGTCTATTTTCTCGTAAGTAAAAAATCACAAGATAGAATAAAAGACGCAGCATTATGAGATTATTCACTCATGTCCTAATAATATGATTCTTTAAAGGAGAGTCCCCAAAAGTGGATTCCAAGATGAGAGTAAAGAGATGTTACTTGAAAAGTACAATTATATAATTAAAACGACGAAAAAATATTAAAGACGATTAAAATGGATATCTATCTAAATATCCATTAGATATGACATGGATGTCTAGTGAACATTGACTTAGATATCCTATGGATATTTATGAGATCTCGAATTGCGGACATTTGGATATGTATAGCATGTCTAATGGATGTCTATTAGATATATTCATGGATATCTCCAATATCCATCGAGAATATCGAATGGATATCTAACAGATATTATTTTCTGTATGGGACTTTTAACACTTAATAACTCTTGTTACGCTATCAAGCGACACCTTTTTTTCTCAATCTTTTGTTTTTACGTCAAATGCAATCGAATGTGTGTATTTTTATCAAAATTGAAGACGAGAGGGTTAAAGTAAACATTTACCCGATTTTCGCAGTGTAACCAATTCGTGTAAAATTGTTACTAAATACTTTACTCTCTAACAAATTAGGATACTATCTGATAATTAATTCTCTGTAAAATCAAGGTAGTAAAGTGAGATGCAGCTGACTTGGCAACCACAGACCGTGCGACAATTCATTCGGCCGCTCACCGTAAGAACCAACAACAGCGAGTATGAAGGGACGACGATCGGTTCCAGGCTTCACACGAATTCTATGTACTCGTTGTCGGCAGAATAGGTGTAATAGACTGCAAAAACTGCGAGAAAGAGCACGGAGGGAGTACTTAAATAATTTAAGAAATTTGCGTTCTATGCAAGTAAGCGTCGCTTCTTCTCCTTCAGGTAGAAACAGACAGGACGCGTCAAGCGTCAAGCAGCGAGCAGCAACCAATCAGCGAGGCGATATTTTCTACGCCACTGTGAATATCGCCTCGCTGATTAGTTTGCTGCTCGCTGCCTGTCGCTTGACGCGTCCTGTCTGTTTCTACCTTTCCTCCTCTCCGTCTACTGAGACGGTTTTTTTACCCGAGCTTGATCGGGTACTCACTTTATCTTCTCATTCAACTTCATCACCTCTTCCGGAACAACTTTCTCACGTTTGTCCGTCGGAATACATTCCATTTCACAGATCTAACCTTCCAAGAGACTTCCCCGACTATCCTTTCCTCTTATTTTTTGAACCTTCCTATTCTCCCATGTCCTCTCCAGAATATCTTCCAAATCCGTCTTCTTAATATGCTGGAGGACATGCCCATATATATACACGCATATACACACGTTTAATTTTTAGATTTTTTTCTCTCATCTTTAAACAATCTATATTTGTAAACTATCGGGTAAGATACTAACTTTACATTCCTTTAAGTTGTCTCTCAGAGCTATATTTCAGTTGCATTACGAGCTTTTTAGCTCTATTCTACCCAGCTTTGCAATGGCGTGGTCGACAATCGACATGAAAGTCTTACCTCGAGTCTTGTAACAATTTAAATTATAATTATTATTTCCAGTATATTTCTAATGTATTTGTATTAATTTAACTATTATACAGAACAAAGTTTTTAATAAAATTTATTTCATAAATTTGTAATGATATATATGTTAGGCTCAAAGACCGAAAACGCTCACTGAGCGAAAAAACCGACCACAACGCGTTCTGACTTCTCAGATACAGCCACAACGCGAAATTCGTGTTGTGGCACTTTCTAAAATGCTCATAACGCGTTTTGGTATATTCAAAAAGGCCACAAAGCGAAAAAATATGCAGATGCATGTTGCAAATTACATATTTTTTCTTAAAAGCAACCATGTCTTTTTTCATACAAATTGATTCGTCTCATTATTCTGTGCATAAAAGTATTAAGGTAACATTACTGAAAACTTAATGTTTTACAAGATATTTTGTATTTTATGTCAAAATACTGTAACTTTCAAGCCTCATAACTCGAAAAATACTTAACGAAAAAACATTTAATTATAGTGTTTTGGAAAGCCCTCGACATAAGCTACAAGAATATGCATTGAAAAATGGGGGTTTCCATTTAAGAAATTGAAGGTGACCTTCACGTGATCTTCAAACGACTATCCAAGGTCAAACCAATGACACCATCTTATGTCCCCCTCGAAGTCACAAAACTTTTGTCTGAAACATTTTTCTTTAAAATGTCGCGGTTACGAAAAAATCGGGTGAGACGGGTGGTCTGGGACACCCTGTATATGTAATGATATATATACTTTATAAATAAATTTAATTATGTTAAATTCATCTTCTCATTAATTAAAGACTTCGCGCTCTCACTTCTCTGTATCCCGAGATCGCAAATCCATTTTTATGTTATGAAGGATTAAGTTCCTCTACCTGAACAGAGATGTGTGCATCGCTCACAAAAGGCGTCCTTTCGAAACGTTGACATATCTGGAGCCTTGTAAGGTGCGCAGTATGCGTATATCTGCGAGAAGGTATCTGGCCTTCCATATCCTACTGATCTCTTTCTCGAAATAAAGAATTCCTGGGTTTAGATGTAACGCTATTGTAAGTTTTATATGAAACGTTATTGTCTAATAAAAATAAAATAATAATATAAAAAATTTTAAAAATAAAAAGATGTATTTACAGATATCGCTATAACATTTTAAAAAATCGGAATTAGTAAAAAGAGATAGACAGAGGTTAAAACAAATGTTGCGTGCACATGTGGAGATTATTGTATGCATTTATCAAAATGCTCTGACAAGAGAAATCGATTACAGTGAACGACGCTGAAGTGTACTTGGTATAGCCGTTAAGAAGGATATCGATCTTCTCGAGCCATTTGCAGGCGCTATACATGACTGACAAATAGTAGAGCCGATCTTTATAGCGACCCTTAAAGACAGTCACGTCGACGAAGTTCGGCTTTCTTCAACGTGAAAGAGCAAGGTGACGCGAGCATGGCACGACTTAAGGGACGATTAATAGGGCTGTGTGATTAATAGCAGGGTGTACTTCTGAGCGTAACGAGCAGCGGGAGGTCGATTCGCGTTTCCGTTTAAGACAAACAAATTCTCGCAACGATACCGTATATCCACACAGAGAAACAGGAAGCTCGTCGAAGAGGAATTCGCAATCGACACAGGGAAACATCGCTGCGCGAGAGCTCTGTTAATTTAACTAAAACATTTCCCGACGTCTTTTCGCCGGGCGGAACAACGGAATTCCACGCGGAAAATTGTGCGACGGGAGACAGCAGCTCGTCCTTCCTGTTTGCAGAGAATCCTATTGTCGTCCTTGTTGTTCCTATACCGTGTCTCACAAAGTAGCGGAGTATCGAATTCCGCTACTTTGCGACAAGAAACGGCGCAGTCGGACACTTTCGGGATTTCGATATATTGGCTACGATGGCAATCTCGAAGGTCTTCATTGCGAACACGGTTCCGCACTTGTTTTAATCGGGCATAAAAGGAGTTTGCCGCAAGTTCGCTGTCTCCTATTGACCCCCCAAATTGAACATTCCATGGATTGCTTTAGCGATATTGATTTCGAAGCAGATGATTTCACCATTTAATCTGTTTCGCATAAATCTCGTATCGCACAAGAGTGAATATATCCGAATTAATATAATAATACCAGATTTAATTATGTTAATGCTCGGTGAAATTACTTTGCTTAATGAGATTAGCTTATTTTATTGCAATAGAAGACTCATGATCAATATCTGATCATGACTGTAAATTAGGAATGTATAGAATAATTAAAAGAATAAAACTAATATATATACGTACATTGCTAGGCATTAATTACAAGCAATAAAAATAAATTCTCTTAGATAATTTGATTAGAAATTTTTTGAAAATAAGAAGATTAAATGTGAAAAACTTGTTAGTCGTCAAACGCTTTTTCAACTCGATAGATCGCTGAATTAAGTAATCGCGAAGTAAGTAAAAGTAAATTGGAAAAGAGTACTTCAAGAGAACTTTCGCTGGTATATTTAATGCATAGTTTTGCTTAAAATGTCTATACATTAAATTATATCTAAACCATGAGTGTATTCACTAAAGAGAATATATTTACATATCATCATATTCACATATGTTTAATTGATAAGTAGGTAATTTGATTAATCAAAAGTAGAACTAAAAAAGTGCTTTTAGTCACACTATATGCTGTATGTTTCCTGTATTTAAGTTTAATTAAAAATATTTTATCGATATAATAAAGTTACATTAAGGCCAATTTTGCAAAAAGCGTCTAAAATTAAATGAGAAACGGATTATTAAAGTATGGTAATTACTAATGATACGGTCGAAGCCATTTTTTTCATTATGTAACATTACGAGTATTCCTGTGAATAATTCAAAGTTTAAATTTATCCTGGCGTAAATCAAATATATTCCACAGGTACCCCTTGTTAATTTTTAGTAGAGCTTACGCCAAGCTCGGCTCCGCGGCTTAATTAATATAGAATTTCTGAAAATTTTAGCGTTTTATTTCCACCGTCGAGATAAAACGCCTCGATGCATTGTGGAATTTACCTTCTGACTCGCTGTTTGGTCAGCGACAGACGAGCAAGCTCATTCTATGTCGAGTATATTATTCCGGTATGCATTTTACTTAAGTAGTTATAATTTATACCAATTGTATGTATGCGTGTGTGTTGTGTATTCATCGCTCACAGATGAGATTCTACAGAACGCCAGTTATAATTGACAGACTGATAGAAAGTGGTATAATCGATTCAAGATATTATATATTTTAAAGTTATTATAAATAAAATTGTAATTTAGCAAGGAAAGGGACAAGGAGATTGCTTAATATGACGATTGTCAACTAAAAGTTAATTGGGAAACGGTAATTAGCCCGTTTTATTGTAAAATTGAAACTCCACGTTGACAGAGATTTCGAATCTAAAATGCGGTGCATTAAACAAACGGCCCGCGAGCGGGACATTAATTCACCATTACGTCATGGTAATCAAGTTAAATTTTCACAATGGGGAACGAATTTCATCCCAGTTGTACTGCCTGCCGCCATCAATTTTGCAGGTGCGCATGACGTTTACAATTCGCCCACATTAATTATTCCGGAAGTTCTCAGAATCCTAACATTTCGCGCCTTCCGACTCGGATAGTGCATCGCGTACATTTTACATATAGATCTACTTATCTGCAGAAGATTTCTGATGTCTGCTTCGTCAAAAAAATTCGTTTAAATTACCAAGAACTGTGAAATAAGATACGTTTAGCAATCGATTATTTTTAATATTTGATGTACTGAATTTTTGAGAAGTAATTTCTGTGTAATAATTAACAGAAATAATTTTACGACTTAAGAAATAATGTAGCTTTATGAGAAATAGAATTTTGAAACGTTAATCTACATAATTAGCTCCTATGTATATAACATTAAAACAAAAAACCAATGAACGAGCAAAAATTTTGGATGTTATTTTTAATAAATATATATACTTATTATTAGTTAATAGATAAAATAACGGAACAACGTTTTGACCTTACTGGATTCTCCTCAGCCGTTAAACATACACTAAAACATTAAAATTAATCAATATTTACAATTAAAAACCGGTGAACATTTGTAGAATTTTTAAACTTTTTTCTTTTTATCATTCTCATACACAATACACTTATATTATTTAAAAACCAATTGTGATAAAGCGATTTCTGAGTTATAAAAAATAATATTATGATTAATAATTTTTTAAATTAAAAACTCCCGGGCACAGTCACCTCTGTGCCGCAATTTAACGTAGAACTATGTCTTTCTGTCTTTCCTTTTCTATTATAATCT
>NJRQ01000019.1:48824-82947 GCA_003063805.1 Aphaenogaster ashmeadi
AAAGAAAAACTTCCTGATGAGGAAGCACTGTGCAAATTCTTAATTTGCACACTTTTCAGTTTCCAATAGAGAATTTATCATACACTAAATAAATCTAGTATAATTTTTAGACTGATATACACTAACACACGTACTATGACAATGATGCAATGGGACACTTTTTCTTTTTCTGTTTCTTAGAGATAAGTTATATTGTATAACGATTCGATCGTAATTATGCTTTGCAATATCCACGGCGAATTTTGGCGGCTTCGCATAGAAATCGATATTCCTAACATATGTACTAGGCAATCGGGTTACCACACAACGTCTGACTTTCGCATCGGCCGCAAATTTGAAATCATCTGTATAGTGAAAGTAATTGCGCAAACTTTCACCGGTGCGGACGACGTTTAGTGAGCGTTAAGGCTCGTTATTAGCGAGCACGTGCATATTTCAGTGACAGCCGCGTTACAAGCGCGCCTGTATTCGGACGTGGAGAGACATAAGAGAGTCCCGTGGGGTTGTTCTCTCGCCCTCCAATCGATATACCGAGGAAGGCTTATAGCAACGACCATTCCTAACTACATACCAATCATTGTATGTGCATTTCTCTTTCCTCATTTTCTTTATCTGATGTAGATATTTGTTGGAAACAATAAAAAATAATTTTCTTCAAATATTACATGGCTTTATATAATTTTATGATTTCCGTAGAAAATTTTGTTCAAAGATACTTCCTTCAATATTTCTTTTCTTGGTTATATTATGCAACATGCTATAAATCTTGACGAAATTATTAGCTTCACATTCTGAAGTGTCATCATTCGACATTACTTCTTATATTTGCTTATCATTACTTCTTATATTTGCTTATCTACTTTCTATATTCACATTCTCAATTTAAAAAATTTATAGTGATTCTTGACAAAGATTGAATACCGACTCGATTATGTATGACTATTTAATTATACTGTATTCGTTTAACAAATAGATTGGAATTTTAAAAAAGCCAAATTATTCAGAATAATACCTAATTTCGACACGCTCCATTACGAGACTACATCAATAATAGTAAAGCGTAACAACATCAATTACATTGAAAATTCGATTAAATCGAAAATGTTGAGGGATCAGTTTAATGCAAAATGTGAAATTTCGGCGAATTAACCTATTATATCAGTGAATTTATTGGCGTAATACAACTCCAAAAACAGTTTTCAAAAATGAGATGAATCGGAATTCCGCTTATTTGATAACCGAATGATACTAGCATTATACATGTAAAATTCGTCTCCTATATATATATCTTCTTCTCTGATATATTTCTCGTTATTTTCTAGTAATCATATTGTATCGTGCCACGATTAGCTGCGACAAGTATGAAAACGATAATACATTACGAAATCTATTTATACTCTCCATAAAGAACGAAATATATTCAATTCTCGAGCAATTCTCGCGTGACATCGCAGGGGCCGAATGTATCCGGAATTAATCTTGATCTACGATCAACTTTCAACGTTTTATCGTTCTTTCTGCCATCGTAAATGCGTCCATTTTCCTTGATTTTTGCTCTTTTACCATTCGCGTATTCATTCCAACATGCCGTTCCGTCAATTTCGAAATGTCGATGATCGTGACACATAAACGCGTAAACCGATTTTCACGCTCGATTCCGCTTTGTTATATGAGTGTTGAACAGTCGAAAGATTTGTCGATAAGAAAAGTTATATATAAGTCTGCCTTTTCTTAACGACTTATTCACGTAAAATAAAAAACGGAAAGTCAGAGAAAAATATGTCGAAAAAGAATTAAGTGTAATACGATAAGTATAATTTATCAAAGTTATCTCTCTTCTTATAGAAAAGTAACATTACGTATAGTATTTTTCAAATTTGTAGAAGAGAATATTGGAAAAATAATAATGTACCGATTAAATAAATTTGTTAAATTATCATAAAAAATATAGAGAAGTATTCTTATTATAATGTTTCTAACAGGAATATATTGTAAAATATGATTACATGATTACAGTCTGTCATATAATTAAAGATAAACCTTGACTAAAATAGCAAAGAAATAAAAATAAATCTATTTCTATCTCTTACTATAAGATTTATTTCAAAGTGTAATTCTTTATACCTTATAAAAAATTCAAAAATGAGTTTCTTATCGCTTTCTCATTAAATGTAACGTTTTGTTACAACCGGATGACTTGAAGCATGCAATCGCAAATCTGAAGGAGTTCAATCACTTACCCCTATGACTGCCGGTGATCTTGTCCCGCAGGATATTTATCTGATGCACTCGACCATATTCCTCAAACATCGTCCTCAGGTCATTCTCGTCCATATCGTGAGGTACCTGCCCTACGAACATCTTTATGTTGTCTGGATCCGGCTGCTCCACACTGTTGTTGTTCATTATGCTGCAACGTGAAAAGAAAATTTATGCTGTGTATTTATGCGGCATATTAAACATGCGTGCCTGGAGAAAAACAACATGTCGTTATTAATACGTTAACAGGTCAAAGATTTGTGTGATTTATCGTAGTCGCGTAGATGGTAACAGAACAAATAATTTAAAAGAACGGTTCCTTTTTAGATAAATAATATTCAAGGCAGCGATTTACGAATGTTAATTCGAAACATGTGAAGAATAAACAAGAGAAGCCTTTAGCAATTTTACTAAATAAATTACACATTATAAGCTCTCATTTTCTAATATTCAAGGATTACATATGTTTGCGTAATAATATTTATTTATAAAATCGACGGAACGGTTTCGGATTTATTCAGTCGACTATTTCGCAACCCAGGACCCAATCGACTATTTTGATTGGACACGTTGCAAAGCGCGAAATATTCTCACGGGCATCGCACTCGTTAAACGAGCGATTAAAATATTAAGCACTTTATCTGTGCAAAGTGAAGCAGAGGATGATTTTATTGCGGCGACATGTATATAACCGCGAATGGCCGCAAAGTGAGTTAGAAGTTATCATATCGGGAATGGAAAAATATTGGGCCAAATATTTTGTAGCATGTTCCCTATGAATATGATTTATTTTATATACAAGCTATGCCATCGTTATTGAATATCGTTTTAGCTCCAGGCTGACAAATTTGAAGCCGATTTGCCGTTAGCGAAAATTTCATGAAAATCCATCATCGCTGGCAAGTTTTCAACTTTCCATTTTCGATACTTTCGACATACGCAAATGTCAAACACAATTTTTGTTAAAGTAATGTCGAGAAGAAACTATTTTTGGTACCGTGACTATTTATTTTTGTGATTGAATCAAGTCCGAATTGAATTGTATAAAAAAAATGCGAGGGCCTCGGAACATCCTGGATATATGGATATTTTGCGCGCACTTATATTTAACCTGTACTTCTCGACGAAATTTTTCGCAGTGAGGTTCGCGCGGCCGGATTAATGCTGCATTTTGCGAAGCGCGGGCTCCATGCGACGTATGTTGCCATGGGTATTTTAGCACATACAGCTATGAGCGCGTTGCTCACGTAAAAGACTACTGGTGTGTTTGGTTACCCCAGAGTACATATTTGACCGTGCACAGGCTCGTCCGCTTTTGAAACTTACGCGGAGCTTTTCGCCGGCACGCAGTAATTTCGCCTGGATTATGCGTGTTTGAGGTCCCACCCTTGGGACGTACACCGCTCCCGCGTCCCTCGATTGCGTCACGCGAATTCCCGTTCGTCGATTCATCCGACGCCGGACAGCTCGCACCCGAAAGTTTCTTCTAATTTTATGCTTCGCGCGGATCGCACACGCGGATCGCCCTCGGCCAATATTTTCATTCTGAGCGGTTGATTAAAGTCTGATAGGCGGGTCAATATTTTGCATCCCGGCGTTTTCATTCCCCACGGAAGCGTATAAAACATTACGCTCGACTTTATTTTACAATCTCGCTGATTATTCCAACGGATGCATGCGCAGTCATATACAATCTTCTAAGCGATTCAGCAGGAGACTTAAATATTCAGCTTTGATTTGGAGAGCGAATCGACGAGTTTACAATAGCCGGATGTGGATGCAAGCTTTTGCTAATGATTTGGAAATTATTCGCTAAATGGAATACGAAAGAAAAGCATTGTTGTTTGCTGATGTGCTAAACTTAAGCGATACGTAAAATAGCGATACTTCATAAAAAAATTTTTATAAATTAGAACTTCATTTAGATATTAATTCAATTATCAAACTGGATTAGTAATTTGCCTGCTTTATTATATACATTTATTTTGAAAGAATTCGCAATTTTTTTATTTGTTCGATATACTACCTAAAATGTACGTTACGATAATATATATCTGCAAGTACAAAAATATGAAACTAAAATGTACACGTCAAATACACAAGTCTTGCATAAAGCTACAAAACTACATGTAAAGTTGTAAGATTTAAAAGAGCGCGAGCTTTACCGTAGCCTGGCATTATTTAAAAAATGCAAGTCGAGAAAAAGACAGAAAGAAGTCGAAATGGGAAGGAATAAATGTGTTCATTAATTTCATACGAAAATTTTTTTCGTTATGTAAATAACGAAAAAAATTTTTATTTTATTCCAGATGCTAATCCAAAAAAGTTCTGTTTTCGCCCGTGGAGCGCCTACAAAAAAAGCGCTCTTACTGTAGCTACGACTGAGCCGCCATTTTGTTTATAAAAAAATTTGTTTTGTATACTTCAATACATGTAGAATAAGCCCTCTAAACCTCATTTTGATTGCTTTTTTAGTATTCTCAAAAAAAATTCCCCAAAAAGTCTCATTTTTTCGATGTGTCAATTAGATGTAACCCCTTAATATTTCACCATTGATAGTTCAGCCATCTTGTAACCCCTTATATACATTACTAATCAAAGATTTTTAGTTCGAAGTGATATTCCCAAATGCAAAGAGCGTTTCAAAAAAAGCGCACGCAGAAGACACTTCTGCTTTTTCACATATGCTCGCACGTACGGGGTGCATATCGCGGCGCTTTAGCGGGGGGAGGGGGCGGTTAGCTGCCTCGCGTGAATTATGCTCGTTGTAGAATGTGACTGGTTGTACAAGCGGAAAGCATTACCATTTCATTGCGGACGCGACAGTTTGTTGCGCCCTAAAATTGTTTGCATAAAGTTTGTCGGTTGAAATAGTAACCTGATGTACCACACGCGGCTCTTTTCGTCTCCGTCTTTTGCGTAGCTATAAATCACCGAACTTTAATAGTCATCACTCGCGACGTCTAACGGATCAAAAGTTCTAATCGATCACGCGATGATATGTGCAAGGTGGTTAATTACATACGACCTTGATGTATCGTGACTACGGGCTTCGTCGTGACTCGTATCACCGATCTATCTGCTCGTTACGAAATTCCAGACGTATCGATCGTGGAGCCGGAAAGATGGAAGGAGGAAAACATTCGCCGTTTGCGGGATAAAACGAAGTTTACACAAAGCCGGCCGTCCGAACGGCAAATAAGGAAATTTCGGAGCGCCGTCCGGCGTGCGCCCCACGGGGAGGGAAAGCTTTTGCGATCCCGATGCCCGGGATGCGCGATGGAGGGAAAAAAAGAGTTCGGGAATTTCACGAAACGATAGGAGAAAGTTAATATTAGTCGGCGCGGTTTAAAGCGATTTTCCGACCGAGCGGCCGCTCTCATCTCGGTCTATGGAGTGCTACGAGGAGATCCTGTAAAGAGCAAGGGAGCAAAGGAGAGGGGAGGGGGGTGTCTACGGCAGGAAACCCTCTAGGGAACTGCACATCCCGTCGCCCTTGTCTATCCCCTTTTGCGAACAAAGACGGGAATGGGTTAACTAATCAAAGAAGCGACTACGTTAACTAAACGAGAAGGTCTATCCTGGCGAATCGAGCTGCGATTGGCAATCGTTTCTTCGCGATTGGTCACGCACCAGCATCCGCGCGATGGCTCTCCGATTGGATTAATCGAGATTTATTGCGAGGTTCCGGAAGGGAAATAGTATAGCTCCGGCCGAAACACGTGGATATGTACAACTGTATTCGTCGGCTGTCCCACCAACAAAATCGAAATGCATGTAATTAAAGTGACACATTAAAATGTCATGAACGTAATAATCTTGTATTAATGACGACGGAAAGGCAAATGATCAATTAAATTGCCATCACTCGATAAACTGTTTCGATATCATTCGGAAAGTTAGCCGGAAAGTTAGCCGCTGTCGCTGGAATAATTATAAAGCGCGAAACTGACGATGGACTTTTGCGTGAACGCGTTAGTAATTAAAACATGTTCTGCTTTGAAATAGAAACAATAAATAATTGCTAATTTTCATAATGGTGCTAAATTTTCATTATGCAACGTAACTAATTGCAAAACGCAAGCAACACTTCCTTCATAACAGCGAATTATAAATTAATGCCGCAGTTGATATTCAATTACTTTCATAACCGTTTTTTAGACACAGCTTTGACCAGAAATTATAGAAGTGACTTTGATAAATTGCGACAAATGAAAATAATTAACGTTCGCAAACAAGGCACGGTGAATGTCCTAGATATTTATTTCAGAATCTAACGTTCTGCGTGCGATCTTTTTCGGGACGTACAATTTGATATAAAAATTTATTGTAATGCATTATTTTTTAAGCTTGTGAGAACTGGTTTAACTTACATTCTATATAGAACATTAAAGCGGCAATCGTTAAAATATATATCGTATTGACCTTTCACAGAAAGAGTGCATCGTTCTCACCATGGCTTTGTAAAATCGCGTCGTTCCGGACACTTCCGGTGATTCTGGCGTGATTTGTGGATACCGCAAATTGACCCTGGTTACGAGCAAGGACGACCAACAACTCGTAATCCCGCATCGACGTTACTGTGACAGTAACGGCTGTTACGTATTTCCGGCGTCCAACGTTCGCTCAATTATCAGATCACCGTGCGGATTAGTGCCGGTGGGTGTACATACATCGCGATCAGTATCTTATCGGTAATGGGGAATGCTGCTCCTTCCTCGTCAGGCTGCGGGAAGGTGAATAGAATGCAAAGATAGGACAGAGAGAGATAATATCCTACCTCGCGAAAACGAGATCGGGAAGGAAGAAAGGAGCGCGACCGTTTCACCCTGATAGGCGAGGTACATCAAAGAAGAACACTCACAATACCCTTTGCCGTTCTTCCTTTCCAGCCGTGTCCCCTATTTCTTCCTTTATCTATCAAAAATCTATCAACGTGCGATATTTACGTCAACAACGTAAATTAATACTTCAAAGCTATTTATATAAAGATCAGATAATGTACAGAGATAACGTTGTCACAGAGATAACGTTATTACAGAGTAACGTTATTGAAGATTTGTAGTCCTTTTCCTCATTTTAATCTAAATTTTAATATTAAGAAATCTTTTTTATTAAATTTTGATTAATCTTTGGGTAATAGGTGCATCGAAGTAATTTTCTTAATTTTGTATGCTAGAGCTAAGATCATACCTTAACAGTTTTATATCAAAGTATTTACAATAATAATTAATATCTTTTATTTTCAAATAATTTGGAGTGTCAAGAGTAAAAATTAATAAGAAATATTATGCGTGTTAAGGATCAAGGAAACAAAGATATATTTAATGCCATAACAAGAAATTATTCGACGTAACATTCCTTTCAAGAACCATTTAGTACCTTTAGGGAGATGAATAATGATTATACCATGAACCATTAATCATACAGTATAATTGACGCGTCGATGATTCGCCGTTACAAACGAACGCTGAAGGCCAGAACGAGTATAGATCAGAAATTAATGGTGGATACTTCACATTCGAAGTCAGCATTTTCGGCGATTGGAACGGAGGTAAGAGATAGGGCTTAATATACTGTGGTCTCCGATAACAGTCGACAGTCACGCGAAATATTACGTACGAATCGCCGGAATGAAACGATTCGAGGAATTATCTGCGAGCTCATCCGTGATGGAAAAAGAAAATCGCCGCAATTCCGCTGACCAAACCGCGTGTAACGCGTTACCGTAATCGATCTCATCCCCGTCTTTTCCTTTGTATTCCGACATGCAATTTAGCTCAAGTAATATACCATCAGGACGTCTCTTTACATATCACTAATAGCACGAGAGGGAAACAAGCAAAGCACTCGACGTAATATAGCCGTCAACGTAAATGAATATCGAGTACAGGGTCCGTCATGGCAACGACCTCTCTTTTTCTCAGTTAATTAATTGACTCAGTACCGATCGAAGGAAAAATATTGGATAGTCATCACTTTATCAATAGATATACACAGCAATGCAAACGTGTATTTTATGCCTGTGTTACTATTATGTAATAAATGCTTTGAAAATTGATACAACATATGTATTAAAATGTCTTTTTTGTATAAGTTAAAAATAAATATATTTTAATAATTAATGAAGAGTAATTAAAATTAATTTAAACCATGTTTATAAAACGACTGATTTCATATCGCAATATTTCTGAAACATTATAATTCTGAATAATGATAAAAGCTTCATATATTTGTTATATGTATTGCCAATTTTCGGATATCTATGTTATAATATTCAAAAAAAATAATTTATTAAACATTGATCAAATTTGGCTTGCGAGCAACAATTTGCGAGGTTGATTATAATATGTTTACATCTGCTAAATAATTACCTACGTATGAAAAAATAAAAAATTATACAAATATTATATTATTAATTATATGTGCTTGGCGCTTTATGAATGATATTTTATAGAATTTATTGCGATATATATTCTAAAGACGTTTGGTAATTAGATGTTATTTAACATTTCAAAAAACAAGACATAATTTTAATAGAATCACGTCGCTATTGAACGCACGATAAAGGCAGATTGGAGGTGGCCGTTATTGGCACCCACTAAGGTGCCTGAAAAATGGTGGAAAGACGCAAAGTTAAAGATACCTGGAGCGTCGCCCTTCGCCACTCGTTCAGGTAATGTATGTGGCGATTCCGCGAAGTTACCGGCTTTGGCGAACAATGGTCTCCGGGAGTTTCGCTCCATGGCTCTCGAGGCCCGCTACTTTCGTAACTTTACCGATATTTCAGAGGCCGTAGGGCTGAATTCTCCGACGGTGTTACACTACTACGGACGACCTTGTAACGCTATCTGGCTACGAACGGTTTAACTGTCCCGAAAGATGGAGTGTATTGGAATCGTCTAAAAGAAGACGCACTGCGCCATTCCTACGGACGAGCCATCAATTTCACGATCGTAAATTGCCGAGCCATGCGTATATTTTTTAGTCCCGGACATCACTCCGCTTTTTAATTTTTAAATCATTCATTCGATCTGTGATGTGAAAAAATGCTAAGTTATTTATTACTGCATATATGCACATATCTTGAATCATTTATTAGCTGAATAGTGCTCGAGCCTTTCTGAAATTACCGCTGATACTAAAAAAAGAATACAAAAGTATATGGTATATAATACCTTTGAAAAGTCTATTCTATAATTCATAAAACTTGCAATCAAATTTTTGCCCGGACTAGATTGTAGTGATGCTTTTATCGATAGACCATTATATAACGCTAGTGTCATGCGATCAAATTTAACCGAATTAATTTACATATTTATGAGTGATACAATTTTCGCAAAATAACATATTTATGAATATATATTTTTAATTTACGTATTAACAGCTGTTTGCTGTATAATTCACTCTACCAGAATATAGAATGTGAGAGAAAGAGAGAGAGAGAGAGAGAGAAGAGGGAGAGAAAGAGAAAGAGGTTACAATTTACATTGATTTCGAACATGCGTGATTATATCATTTAATATAGTAATATACTATAATTAAGCAATCAAATATTCATGTTAAGCACATTTGTAAAGAGAGACAGTATATTTATAAAATATTGTACACGCAATATATCGCGATATACCAGAAACTAATAATTCAGCAGATTAATATTTGTAATAACAAAGTTATGAGACTTTTTACAATTTTTAAATTCTTAATAAATTACAATTTTTTTATTACATTATATTTAAAATTTATACATTAGTCCATATTTAAACTTGTGCACTGAAAAAAAAATGCTGTTGCTTCAATTAAACGTCTACGTCACGGGCTGCCACAAACATAAATAGTTCATTCAATTGTATTATGATTGGACCAAATATTTACATTATTAAAAGAATAATCTAGATATTTGGTCCAATCATAATACAATTGAATGAACTATTTATATTTGTGGCAGTCCGTGACGTAGACGTTTAATTGAAGCAACAGCATTTTTTTTCTGTGTGCAGAATGTTGTCTGCAAGTATTTCTGGATGGAGGTTCTTTATGCAACGCACAAAAATATTTACTTGGATATGTCCAAACGTGATGATCTAATTCTGTGTAAATGAACAACATGGAAGCAACTGAGGATAAAGGGTGTGTACGGGATGGGTGTAATCCAGTTTATCGAACAGACTAATTAGAGGGCGAGGATGCGGCGAATGGACCCTAAGGGACGGCCGAAGGGCAGGGATCGACTGCAGGCTGACGTTCTCGTCCTTAGAGTGTTCTAATTGGTGTAAGCGTTCAGAGATCGGACGCTTGCTCGTATACGATATTGCTGTTAATTGAGACGCCACCGCCGCCGCGTTGGTCGAAGTCACAACAACTAAAAATAATATGCCTATATGGATAAAAAGGGTGCGTTCCGCGCGAATCAATCCTTTGTACTTCGTATCCGTGACTTGAGAAAACACGGCATTAAATGAATTCATCGATGATATTATATTTATTTTGTCGTCTACGGTGAATGTCCTGCGTTCAACGTTAGTAGAACGAAGTCGAAAGAGTGAGAGAAGTGGTGTCGTCGAGGGCAAAATATCGCTCTGCCTTTGGAATTTAACGAGGGACAAAGGTATCGCTCGACCTCCGACGTTCCGATGGGAAAGTACCGGGATTCAAGCACCCTCAGACGGGTCCGTCAATTTCCGCGCTCGTTAGGTGGGTATTTATTCTCGCTCCTTCTACCCGTCATGCACCTTATACCGTACCCCTTCACCGCGCTCCACCGATTGATTTTAATTATTTTTCCGTCTCTCAGCACACGCCCATGAGCTTTCGGCGTGCTCGCGATTTGTTCAGCTAACGTGATTAATTTTAAAAATTGCACGGCACGCTAAAATTCTCGTATTTTTCATGCAACATAACAAAAACAATTCTTACCAGCATTTTTACAGATTTCAACTCGATGGTAAATGTACAATGCCTTATAGAATATTAATATATTTAATCGATAAAAAATATCGATAATGGTAAAGTATTATAGCTTTCTTAGTGCTTAAAACTGATTTAATTGATGCAAACAAATGCAATGGAAAGTTTATTATTCTACCATTATATTTCTTACGCGATTTCTTAACACCTGTAAGGCTAGATCTACAATAGGAGTTGTCTTACTGTAATATAAATAAAAGCAAGTGTAAAAGTAAAAAAAAAAACAATTTTTGAAAAACTAAAAAGCGCTTCTTAAAAATATTAATTTTGTTTAATTCTAAGTTCTTTTTAAGTAAATTATTCCATCAAATATATTGAAAGTAAAAGGAAACAGTGTGAGTATCCTTGTATAATTATCTTTCTATGTTTATTCTAATTGCACACTAGTGCATCCTAATCTCCTCGCGTAACTTTGATTCCAGCACGTTTTTCTCATAGCGACTTCGAAAATCTCGACCTAGTTTACGTCCTAGTAAAACAGCCGAGTTGTAAGCTTGTAGTTTGCTATTGGTAAACCGTTCTCCACCTCTTTTACGATGACTCGCTCCGCGTTCCTCGACATCTTTTCCCATGTACCCTTCTCCCCTCCTTATTTCTCTTTGCCACTCTCTCTTTCTCTTTCTTTCTCTCTCTTCTCTTTCACTACATCGACCGACCCTTTTCATCCTGCTAGCAACTTGCGCAACCATCCCTACGTAGAACGGCTCTGAGTAAACCCTCTCGCTTCGGCGATTAACTCGAGTTTTGAGTGTTTGAAATGTCGAGTGGGTAAACTGCATCCAGTCACGTGCGCAAGAGGGTAACTACGAGATGCGACTGCTGTATGCAGTGCATTCCGCGATGGCAACCATCGACAGAATTATGTCGCTTTGGGAACAGCGCGTGAAATATTTCCCGTATTTTTCCTAAGCGCAACTTCCATTCAAGATGGCAAGAAACACATTACGCTTGTACGATTAATAATTTTCAATATAATCAAATTTCCGAGATTTACACATTTTACAATCTAACCTCTAAGTAATAACTGTATTTGTAAAGTATAATTCAAACCTCGGATTTGTCGATTTTGTTTATTTTATTTATCTAAAATGAATCTATTATTTATATATATATAAAACGAAGAATTTAAAAAAGATATGAACATAAACTATTATCTAATTCTATATTAAATAAATGTATATTGTGTCTTTCGATTGTAGCAAAATCAAAAAGATTTTAATGGAAAATTATATCAATAAGGATTAAAAGTATTAAATAGGACATTATTACTTCGTAACAGAGAGACTTCTGACATGTATACACATTTTTGTTACGTATATTATCATTAATTTATTACATTGTTAAGCGTCAACAATTTAGAGAACAAAGCGGTTTTCTTATCAAAAAGTACGAAAAAGGAGAACGGTTGATAATAATAGCGTTAGACGGCGTCTCTCCCATTAAGGGTGACGACGTCTAATTGTTTGCTTTGTCTCAGCGACTTTGTCAGTTCTCCGTTTGACGAGAGAGTACTCTCTTTCGTACGGCACACGAACTGTAAAACTAGCCGACTCGAAGTGGACCTTCCACCCTCGACTCATACAACCCGCCCTCATTTATTACTACCCGCCTGCTTTGTCGATCCTCTTTACTCGTTTCTCCGTTTCGGCCAGTCAGGGAATCGCTTCGTTCGCTCAATTTATTTGGGAAGGTTCGCGCTTTATGCCTTCTGCCGACCGTCCGACACTAACGAACATGCTGACGGATCTGTCCTCTCGTGAAAGACGAAGCATGCGACATTTTGAAAAAAGGAGAAGCGAAAAAAAACTAGTCCAAAGTCAAGTACGCAAGATCCGCTTTTGTCTCGAATTAACGGATTTTCCTCATGAGATAGCATATTTAATTCTGTAGCATTGCTTTTTCATGATTCTGATATCCATCGAACTACATATCTGACGAAATTATAAGACAAATAAAATTGTTACAAATTAAAATTTCAAGATATCGCGAGAACACTTTATAATTCCGAATTTTGAATTAAAAAAAAATAAATATATTCCTTTTCAACTTTCCAAAGAATTTTCGGAGAATCTATATGTATGTATATATATGTAGACTTAGAGTTTTTTTTTAATATTAGAATTTTAAAAAAGATTTTAATACTATAAGGGTTTTGTTGAGAAATTAATTGTTCAAAATTGTTCATTAATCATGTCCGTGATAATTAAAGAAAGCACCATTATTCTTTTGTTTTCATCGGGGTTGCCCTGTTTACGAGTCTTTTCATACAGCATCCATTTACGTGGTCGGTTCTCTAACATATTCACGAGGCACGTTTGCATAAGTATCGTCGAGCTTAAAGGCGGTCCAGAGAAAAATTTGAAAGCCTTTCTCAAGTGAGATTTCCATGACTATAACGAAGTTTCTGCATCGTTTATGGTCCGCTTTCCAGGTGATCCTCGTTTGCATTCGGTGAAAAGGGTCCATAATTTCAGCTTACAGACGGTGACAAATCCAAATTATTATACCAAAAGTAATATTATGACATTTTGTGAACAAAGATCTATAATAAACCTATCGTGTCATATTGTGAAAAGACTGAAAATATATGATAATAATACATATTTCAAAGAACTATTGCATATGGAAATACATTGAAATCTGCCTACGGAAATCTGCCTATCGATTGCAGTATCGATTTGTGAAAAAATATTATGAAAGTAATTCGTCCATACTCGAAGTAATGTTCTCGTCAAAATATATAAACATCGTTTCGCATATTACGTTGGATCATAAAATAACTCTCATGCGAAAACGGAAGAGAGTTTATTGAAATGAAATAAACGAGTATATTTGTTCATCTCGGGTCCATGGATTCATTTTTAATTCGGAAAGTTTATTTAAACAACAATTTGCATTTAAGGGAATGCGTATCACAACATCGTTAAAAATAAATTGCAGTTATCGTTAACGAGAATTTCTGAAACATTGCGTCGGCAGCAGGAGAATATACATACAGGTAGAAGCAATGAACAGGTAGGTAAATGCAATACAGAAGCCGCAATCACAGCTGTACATAGATCATACTCAGAAGGGTAGTTTTGGGGAATCCAGGACCTATACCATACGCACTATGGCGCCTGGGATTGACGTGAATGTGTTTTACGAAGCGTGAATGATGCGTGAGAGAGCCACGCGCGCCAGGCTTTGCAACTTCGCTGCAGCCTCTTCACCTCGTTTCTCAGGCACTCATGTGGGAACTTTTTTTTATCGCATGACGAGAACAAACGTTTTTGCTTCGAAACGAGATATCCGAGAACATGTAGAATTTGATAATAATTTGTATTCTATCATAATATTTCATCATAATCCTATCATACCTCAAATCAGCGTTGAAACAGTTGAAACAGTTAACAACACATAATTTAAAATGGAAGAGAAGATCATAGAATTAGATATTAAACTTTAATTTCCAATAAAATGTTGCTGAATGCTTCGATTTTAATTTAATTGAAAAATTAACTTTTCATGATGCTGATAAATAATATATATTATAAACAAATCCCTTAAACAATAATATTACTTGCATAGGAGTACAACACGTCATGATTACAATAAAATGATAATATTTTGTAAATAGGTTAAGGAATAAGTATTGAAAAAATGGAATGTTTCATTCGCTGGATTTGCGCGGCGGACAATATTGTGTGAGATGCGATGTAAATCTGGCAATTCATTCGTTTTCATACTACTTAACTTTTATGCGGGATGAGTATTATGCGAGGTATGAGTGAAGCACGCGGAAGCTTTGACACGCTCGTTTCGCTGCACTCCACTCGACTGACAAAAAAATCTGTGCTGCGGGCCCGCACTCTCAAAGTGCGATTCTATCTGCAAAACCGGCATTACTAACGAACCATCAGCAGAGTAAAATTTCCTCTGTACGCCGAGTTCAAAGTTTTTCGCGGACAGATAAACTCGTTGTTCCGCTTTTTCCACAGTCGTCTACGCAAGCGCCCCTAAATACGACTCCGTTAACCGCGTTTGTCTGCCCTCCTTCCACCTCTCGTCCCATTTTTAAGCGTCATACTATTTTTTAATTATATTTTGTTAAATAGTATATTATCCAATATATTTCTGTTATTATTTTACATAATCTTTATACCACGGCGCATATGTGGTTTATAACGTCACTTAATTTTCATGTAAATCATATTATGTAAATTTTATACAAAATATCAAGCAATAAAACACGCACAACGACTGCATCCTTCGACTTCGGGAACACTCAAATCGCGGAATCTCCGTTCGGGACCTACCGAAAATCGTTTATCCCGCTCGTTGCCGTTCTTCACGGAGGACATCGCGTTCCTCTTGCGGATAAATATGCAGAGCACGAGGAGTGTTTCGGAAACGACATCTGCTTTCGAATCGAATGTTCTCCGTCACATTGTGCAGAGACACCGTTCTCTGTTTCCGTTCCCTTTTCAAACTCCCGTCTTCTCGTACTCACCCTCCCCCCCTTAACTCACCGTACATGATACATGAAGCACATAGCTCTGCCATCCGATGGCATGACACTCACCCAACCACCGTCCCGTGAAATCATGCCCCGTGATCCCGTGACCCCCGACCACGTTATATTCCTTCCCCTCCTACCCGTCTGGATTACCCTCTCGTTGCAACCCTCCTTTGTGAGAGTATCTACCATTTCTGTGCACCGTCAAATGTAATCTTTCTACTTAAGATCAAGTACAAAAAAGATTATCGAATTTATCAAATGTGGCTTAACAAAGTGTGTAAAGATATATTATAAAAAATTATGTAGATTTTAAAAAATGAATTAGAAATATATAATCATATATTATATTCTTTACGTATTACTTAATTACAAGAAATTTAATAATTATGTATATTAATTTACTTTCTCACTAATAATGCTTAAAACAGATGTAAAAAAATATTAAAAAGTTTGAACATTTTCATATTTACTATTAATAATATCTAAGTAATTAATATTTTTTAGGATATTATATTTAAGTGTTGATATTTAATGGAATCGTTTTAAAGTTGAAAGAACTAAAAAAAAGATATACGTTTTTGTAAAAAGACTGATAAAAACGTGAAAGCCAGAATTGTCGAAAGAATTATTGAATTCCTTACAGAAGACATCTTGAAGTTGCACTCACGGGATAGTAACTTAATTTTGTTCGCGGAAATTTGTAAAGCTTGACCATGTGACGACTACCGCGAGCTTCTGTCTTTTTTTGGTTTTCTGTCCCTCCGCTTCCTCGCCTGTTTTCTTCACTTCTAGCGTAATAACCGACGGCCGGATCTTTCTCGTTATAACTTTTGAGTGATTAGTCGTCGTCCGGCGATTGGCCGTCTTACAAAGTTTGTTTGCGATTTTTCGCAGGCTGTTTCCCGCGAAACCACGACCCTTCCGCCGGACGTTAACGAGTAACTTAGCCATCTAACTGTCGGAACTTCGTTAAGAGTTCCAATAAATCGTCGAGAACTCTCGCTTTGCCGTAATGGCCCTGTTGGGTAATGAATCGGAAGACGTATCGAAAGATGAGAGATTACACGGACCTTTACTCTTTCTGCGTGTTCAAAATAAACTCTGAAGTACATTGCATTGTTGCTGCCGGTTTGATATTTGAAGGGAACCAATGAATGATGAAGATATATGAGAGATAAGTTATATTGATGATATTGTTTGGGTATGTCAAATGAAGATAGCTTTGATCGAGAAATCTATATGTTATATTACAATACATATCACATGAGTTTAATTATTAATCCAGCTTTAAATTTAATAATTTAAAAGATTACAATCTCAATTAACACCGGTCAATGCAAAATGTTATCGATAAAATCAAGAAGTTTGACAAATCTCATGTCAAATATATATCGCTTGACGCGCGGTATTTGTATCGTACATTTAGTATCACGGCTATCATATCTCATTTATCTCGCGTTGACATTGGACAGGGTCCTGACATTAGATCAAATTCCGGGATCAGACAGACGCGGTGAGAGTCAAATGGCAGAGTGTCATTCACCCACTAATATAGAATGCTATATTTTCACACTAAACGAATGACAACGTAATTAAAACTAGACGGTGCTGAGCACATGATATACGTTTTAGGTCAGATTTACTAAAAGCGGAAGACACAAGCTAGCGAGTAATCGATTGAAAGTAACTGAAGAATGACTTGACGGTGGAAAGAACGTTACGTGCGCGTAGAGGAAATGGAAGTGGTTGGCCGGTTTCGAGAATTGCATCCCCTTGAGACGCCATCCGACAAGAATTCTGGCTTCGCTGTCGCGCATACGCTGGAATCGCAGCGGGACCAAAAAGTATCGCGGCCACCGGCGAGGTATCGTCGCGCACGTCCCGACGTCGTGTCGTCTTGAAACGTCGCATGCAATTTTACGGACGAGTACGACACGAGATAAGAGCGCGGGAATCGTTGCGGAACACGAGTGGAACGTATCGAGATTTAGATTCCCTTTTTGAAATAATATATTTATTGTCGATAATGTCTCGTCACAAAGTTATTGAGATTTTCATTTTTCATTTTTTATCTATAGCTGTGAAATATAAAAAATATATATTACTGTACGTATGTATTAATTTCAAAAACTATAACACTGTAAATATGTCTTCGTTTCAAAACTCGGTTATATGAAACTGGAATACAAATAGGGATGTTTTGGATTGTATTAACAATTTAATTTTGTTAGATGGAGTAAATATTTTTCCTCAGAAAGAAAATACTTGTTCACCAGGAACTAAAATATGTGAAATAACAATGATAGATTAAGAACAATTGAATATAGTTAAAAATATTTATTTTTATTGCATGTTTGATGCGGCCGTGGATTTAGAGTTTAGTTAAGTCGAGTTAAGGTTTGTATTAAATGCTATTTATTTTAATGCGCGCGTGTTCAGTTTTGAATTAAATGATATTCTCGTTATTCGTACGCAGCGTTTGAGACTTGTTTAGTCCCATTTAAGGAAAGTCCAACCTTAAAATCTTATCAAAGCCATCGATTGATGTGTTTGATGTTTATCTCAGACGTCTCTTCGATATCCAAATTTTGCTTCAATTGAAAATGTTTCGTCAATAGGGAAGTTGTCGATCGATCTCAGTTCCGAATGGCATTGAAGATGAACGAAAGGAGACAGCGGAAAGCACAAGACTTCTCGTGAAGGTCAGCCCGGCTAATAGACTGCCGGTGCTCCGAAGCGTGATTATATGCCGAAGTGACATTGAATTGGCAGAAGAGATTCCGAGGACAGGAGATGACGGTCAGCGGCCGGTCCGGTAAGCAGGAGACATCAAAAGCATCGAGTCCCCATTCAAATCTTAGATGGTCGTCGGCTACCACGAATAGCGCTGCCTCTGGAGACGCGTTCCGTGATCAAAGATGTCACGGGAGGCTGGTGGACACAGACTTGAAAAGATGGCGAGCAAGAGATAGAGTCTGGTAGATAGAATGGTGGTAGTTGTAGACACTCTAACGTGATAGAGGAAGAGGAAAGACGGAGTGTGCTCAGCGGTGGTGGGACCTCCTTGAAAGGAGAAAACGTCGGATAATCATTTCGCTACTGCAGAAGTGGAAAAGCAGCGCGGGAAACGGAATCGGACTGGAGAAAAAAAGTTTCCACGCCACGGAAGCCTTTTCCGATTAGTTTCGTCTCCAAAGGACTCGGTAAAAAGTCGCTTCCGCGAAAATGCATAAAGACGTCCGCGCCGCCGGCAACAAAAGGCGAATCATAAATTCCGTCCACGCTGGCGTCGAAATTGCGCTTCTTAATATTATTCCCGGTCCAGCGTACAATGCCAGAGAAACGAACCGAGCCTCGAACGTTGACGTTTTATCGCGCGCAGTGACAAAAGTCTAATTTCCCTCTTGCGTATTTTACAAGATTGGTCGCCGAGTCATGACAGACACGAAAGATTCCGAAAAAAAGCCTGAACATAAAAGCGAATGATGTACATCATGTTAAATGTGCCTGGGATTTCCCTGTTGGGTCGTAAATCCCGAGATTATCCCTGATTTTTCTACCTTTTCATTCTTTAACTATGGGTGCAAACGAATTACTTGCTTATTTTAACACGTATTATGTATATAAGTATAAAATAAAAATAAAATTTAATATTATATCATAACTATTATATCATGGATAATCCCAAAATTCCATCTAAACTTATGTTGTACTTACATACATTTTTCTTTCAGTAATGTTGTATATAAAGTGTTGTATATAGTATTATAAGTTGTATACATAGTGTTGCATAAAAAATTTTATACAATAGCTCAGAAGATGAAGTTTTTTTAACATCTTAATTTTAGTGTTATTTCTAATTTTCCGAACATTAATTATAAACAAAATCTTTTCTAAATTCTTTTTATAATTAAACCTAGATTTCATTTAGATATTCATTAATAAAGACATATAAAGTCTGTTACAAACATGCATATATCATGCTTCTCTAAAAGTTTGTTTCAATTTGGAACTGCCGTCCATAAAGGCTAATCTACAATGTGCTCTTTGCTTCCTGTTTCTTGCTTTTTGCCTTTTGTCAATTTTTGGTTATGTCGCTAATGCGATGTTTGTTCGTTCTGTCATCCAAAATAAAAGTTGACGAACTTCGGAAGACACAAAAAACACGATTGTCGGTAAAACAATGTGCGTGGAAAAGCAAAGAGGTAAGAGGCAAAGAGCAAAAAACAGGAAGCAAAGAGCACATTGTAGATTAGCCTTATAAAGTCCCTTTAGATTGTTCGTTCTATTGATCGGCAGTTCCGTTTTTAGCTTATTAATTTCCCTTGCGGAACCCTTTACAGATCTGAAAATTGAAATCTTTCCGATAGTTAGTGCGTAAGTTAGGGAATGAGATAAAACACGGAAGTGGAGACAACACACGGAGAACGTTATCGTCAGTAGAATACAGAGCAGGGAGTAGATATCGCGGTGGGGCATGCGACGTATGTTGGATTTCCCTATCGGGTCGTACGTTTGGAGTCATCCCCTGCTTTCCGATGCTCACACTAGCCACCCTCCCTGCATTTCCTTCGCCAATGCTTTCGCCCCCGCCCTTCTCTAGTCCCTCGAGGGGAGCTGCATCCATTAAACGTACGGGTGGTATGATGCAATGGTGTGCGTGGAATTTGTATGAATGGGAAGAACTTGCGGATTTGCATTGACGAATAGCCACCCGCACCGCGTTGGATACTATATAAGTGACTATCGTGCACGAGGATCCATTTTTTTTCAATTACCATAGAATCAGCAGCATGAATGTCAAAATAATTGTTCGTCGTACTGGATTCTTCTTCATAATTTATCACTTTGTAGTAAAGTAAAATTTTTAAAATATATTACTAGAAATGTATAAGGTAATCAAATACATACACACTCTTTTTTGTCTTCATGTGTAAGTTTTACATAATCTAAGAATAATTATTAATGACAACAATGTTAATATTGTGTGATTTAATTTTATATTTTGAAGTTACGGTCCAATGTGTATGCGTTCAAGCATATAGTGCATTCAAGCAACAAGCAACGGAGTAAGAAGCGACTGATCGGGACACGGTCACGTAGATAGAGGAGAAAAAAATATGTCGTCGGTGGCGCGCCGTGCATAATTCAAGCGGATGCGGGGTCGTTAAGGAAAAGTTTCGCCATTACAAGCACGAAATATAAAGCGTGCACTGGTGAGAGGAAACCGGCGGGGTGGCACACCGAAGGAACAGGGAGAAAGGGGGCTACACGGAAGCTGTCTTCTTTAAATTGTATCGCAAATTGCCCGCCGCCCGCTGTGCTCGAGACACGACGCGAACGAGGCAACCGTTGCCGGCAGTAATGGCCTGTTACGCAACGTCGAGCCCACCGACGACGACTGCAGATTCTCACTCGATTCCGTCTGACATACGTATTCCCGTCTTACGAAACGAGAGCGGACGTGCATGCGTAAGCCGCGGCTTTTTTTATGTATTTACTAACTATACATATGTAAGAGGTATCCATCAGAGACCCTCTCGTAAGGGTCGTGACGACTATTGATTCTTGTTTTCTTTTACATATACATATGTATAAATATACACAATAAAATATTTATTCAAATATATTTTTTTATTTTCTTGTATAGGTTTATTTTAAGTTACATTACTATATTATATTATATATATATATATATATATATATATATATAGGGTGTCCCAGAATTCGCGGACACGGAATGCACAGCGTGATTGTCCGTGCCAAAAGTAGCAACTTTTTCCTCTGACAAAATTGCGTCTGAGCACTATTTTTTAAATGAGAGCAATTTTAAGCTAACGAATGAACACTCTAAGTTACGCATGAATCAGGGGCGGCGCGCGCACGGCGTGATACACTATTTTACTACATATTTCGCTAAAGATTTTATAAGAATTACGCATGATATCTAAATATCTCTAGTTTGAATACTTACGTAATAAAAGAAAACATTTTAGTAGTGCTCAGACGCAATTTTGCCAGAGGAAAAAGTTGCTACTTTTGGCACGGACAATCACGCTGTGCATTCCGTGTCCGCGAATTCTGGGACACCCTGTATATATTGCTAACTTAAAGTAAATTTTAAATAAAAATAACCAAGAGATATATATGAATAAATATTTTATATTACAAAACATTTTTTAACATAAACGTTTTATGTTAAAAAATGTTTTGTATAACTTAAAAATAAAATAAAAAACTAAAAACGTAACACAAAATGATTGTGCATTTGCGAGTAAAATATATGTGTTGTTTATTACCGAACTATTTTTAAAATTTTCCATTATATAGGATTTAGCAAGTATAGAAATACAAAATAAAAAAATATATACATAGCAAATACAATATTTTTAAATTCTAAATAATATTTTTAAAAAGTAAAAATCTAAATATAGTCTTTCATGAACATTTTTATAATTTACACAAGAAATAGTATAAAAACCGATTATCATATCTTCTACACAAAATGTGTTAGGTTAGGTGATGTAATACTAATTGATGAGCAAGATATCGATATGCTAATTTTTCTATAACCGGCGTATAATACTATAATTTGGAATTTAAAAGCAGTATCACATTTTTTACCGAACTACTGCAATTTACATTTTACAAGTCAAGTTATTTTGATCGTAAATGCATATACGTAGAGCGACGAGGATGATACAAAGTGAAAAGAATGACATCTTCTATTTGCAAAAGAATGTAGCTAGAATTATAGAGCTCTTGTGCAGATTATAGACATTCCTTTCTTTATTCCTTACTTTTTTAGTAATATAAGATGCCAGCTTCGTATTTTTCTATTTCTAAGTTTTCTTACTTCTAGATATCATTATAATATACATTTCAGATCAATTTAACCCTTGGCTGGCTGGGTCATCCGATAGGTATTCGTTAGTTTTCGTACATCCCCTTTATATCGCAAGGGTATCAAAAATCAAACTCGAAAACTATTGCTTTTTTCCCGTTGTTTTATGTACTGTATTTATACGCGGATCGACTTTTTGATTATCTAATAGAGTACGAATCAAGAATAACCCAGCTATAGAGAGAGTTCTCCACAGAGTATGTCTTCCAAAGGTTAAATCATTTTAAGTTATAAGATTCCTCAAAGTAAATATGTATGTCAAGGTAATCATATTGACTAAACAATTAAATGTATGATCCTAATAAATTAAATTGTATTTTGCAAATTTCTTTTGTTTGGTTTTGTAAACCTCATTTTTTAAATATATTGAAGAAGAGATAAATGCGGCGGGGATTTTCACGCTTTGCATGCTCTTGCTGTACGATTCGGTAACATCCTTGTCACGAAATAACGATGTTGGGGACGCGCTTAGCCATAATTTCGTCCATAATTTTGCGGGTTTCGAAATTACGACGTCTTCACGTCGATCGGTTTTGTGTTTGCAACACTCACGGACGCTCGCGAGTGGATAGAGTTGTAAAGCCACGACGGAAAGCTACCGTGGAAGGGCCGCTTAATTTGAAAGCACCTCCGATAACGACGTCGTCCACCCCCGCGCCGCGCTCTGGCGTCGTAGACGTCGAAGCCCATCACGAGATTGCCGAGCATAAACCCTAATTCAGAATTAGAATTTCGCTTTTCCCTTGAGACGATCTCCCCTCCTTTGCTTCTACGATCTACCATGATTTCAATCACCGTCGTAGCTTCTCCAGTTGTCACTTAACAAATAACTACAATGACTCGTAACGTGTTAAAAGTGAACGAGTTTGGAGACTGGCCAATAAATCTGTTTGTACAAGATTAAATGAATATATGATATGATATATATTATACAAAAAATATATATATGTATATAAAGCTAAAAAGTTTCCTTGATTGATAATAAATTCTACGAATTTCTATTGATATGAAAGATAAGATAAAGAAAGTATTACGTAGAAAATATTAATGAAAAATGTTGTACAGAAAATGGCAATATCACCGCAGCATTACAAAGAAGTTAAATGCCAAGAATTTCAAGAAGCAATCAAAAGCGCGAATTAAATTTGCTATTTATAATAGACAATAATAAAACAGAATATAACTGAGCTGCTATAGTAAAACGCAAACAAGTATCAGCGTGAAAATTAAGATGGAAATAAATATTCGTTTTCATCTATCCTTTATATTCGAAATTATCTTGCAACGTATCGTTACAATGTAACGATACGTTGCAACATTTAACTTTAAATCCTAAATTTTAATATAATTTTATTCAAGTTATTTATTACTACTTATAATTTTTTTCTTCCTATATAAAGAAAGCCGTTAGTGCTCATGAAAAGCGCAATATCTACAGGCTTACGTTAAGTGAAATAACACGTAGTTGCGCTATAAAGAAAGGCTACTGTATGACGTTATTATATTTTCCATCAAAATAGCGCACCTATCCGCTACGATGAGTCATATTCGTTTGGTATGAGTCCGATTTAGGTCGAGCCTAAGACAACACGACGCTATCTAATGGAGAACACGGTACTGCGGTTGTATGCTAACGTGACTCATCGTATGTGTCCACTACTTCGATGCTTCGATCTCGACGATACCCTTCAGCAAACAGGGGAAGTCTCTTGTATGAGTAGTCAATAATGGTTGATATTTGTGGTAAAAATATTCAGAGATGGGAAAAAACGCCGACTCAGATTTTTATTGTAATTTAAATGCAGCATCATGAGTATGTACTTTGCAACATAATGCTCAATGCTCATGAAGCATTAAAAATTGTATATATGTAGAAAAATAATGACGCAATTCAACACGACATTTCAAGGGACATTTCAATATTCAACATACATGAACATTTGAATATTTAAATTTATATTTAGCATCTTTTTTAATATTTTGTATCAGCTAATATGTTTAAATTAATAAAAATTTAATTTACTTCGCATGTAATTAATTAGTCGAAGTTTCAGTAATGATAGTTTAATGTATGAGAAAAAAAGGCTAGCTCTCTCTCTCTATATATATATTTAAATATGCGCGACGAAATAAAATAAAACTTTTTTTTATCTATGCGCCTTTATCTTATATGATATATATATATATATATACATGTATATAAAGAAAAATATATAAAAGATATATATATGTATTTATATTTTATTTAATTTAAATAAATAATATGAAAGAATTTTAATAATATTGAAATAATATTTTATAAGTAATGTTTTTCGTGCACAGATATAATTGCTATACATAAAGTTGCATGAAAATTCGATTTAAAAAGCAGTTTGTGATATTTTCCTATATCTCTTGTTTATGCGTGTATATTACCGCCGCATACAAAGAATGAAACTGAAACAAATAATTTGTGCGCCTGCGAATAAGCCGGGCATTATTTAGTTGGTTTTAATTCCTCTCCCCTTACGCTCCATTTTGCTCTTGCTCTTATTATCTCGAAGCAAGATCTTTGGAACTGCACACGCAACTGTTTCATATATCTATATTTTAAAGCCATACACCTACGTAATTTATATCTAGCATATACGATGCGTTCACAATTTTAACGGAGCAATACGTTTATTTTTGACTCTGTAATCGAGAAAGGCATGAAGTTCATGGAACTAGCTGGTGCAAAATTGCGGGTTTAGGTCTTCCTAGTATTTAAGTGGCATATAAATGTCAGTCGATATCGAAAATGCAGCTCTGCTTTTCCAATATTCGATAGTAATGATTTATTGTGGACGTTAAATTGCACGAAATATATCATTAGATTCCTACTGAACATATGTATATTTGATTTTATATGTATAAGAGACTTCTATAGATTTGGCACATTATTTTCAGAATTTCGATATAATTAATGAAATTCTGATATCAAGAACTAGAATTCTTTAGGGAAGAGCAAGAATTTTACCAATTATACCTAAATTCTAAACATAATGAGCTTTATTTCAAAGAGATTGATAAAAATGAAATCTAAAATAAAATATAAATTTTTCTAGTGAAAAACGGTACAAATTTGTCACACTATTTTGACATTTATTTTAGAGAGATATTTATTAAAACTATTTAACAAAAAATTTAATAAAAAGCTATTTGACATAATTTAGATTTACCCGTCTATTAATAACAGGAGTAACAGCAAAGTCGATACCCAGCAGTTTGCAATCGTGAGGGGCGAGATTTATGACCGCTGTTGCCACTTGCCCTCGTTACATCGAACTCCATCTCCGTTTTTCATATATTATCCATTATGTCGCGCTTTAAGTGATCTCCGATAGTTTTTAAAATTGAGTTAAATATTGGCGTCGACCCGATTGCAAAATTCAGCTGCTTTCGATGAGAGCTTTCTATCTTATTATTTTTTCTGTCCTCTATACTCCGCTTTTTTTCATCATTTATGATGAGTAAGGAGATTAATCGATTAAATCAATTTTTTAGGGAAAACATAGAGACATTATCCATACTATTTGCGAAAAAGAAGAGAAAAGAAAAAGGGAGAGAAAAGGAAGAGAAAGAGAGAGAGGAGAGAGAGAGATGGAGAAAAAGAAAAAGAAAGAGATAGTGCTGTGATTAACTAAAATCGCGGAAACTACACTCAGAGAAAAAAGTCGTATCAGCAATTAGAAATTTGTGGACAAATAGCGTCTCAACTATGTGCTATAAAGTTGCAGTAACAACAACAAATAAGTTATATGAACTAAGAAAACATAGTAATATTAACCATTTATAGTAAATCGTTGGATAAACTACATATTTGTCTAAATATTTGTCTAAACTGGAAAAATGTTGTTGTCATATCTTACTTGTATTATGAAGTCTATATAACTGTGTAATTATAGTTGAGTCGCTATTTCACTATCAATTAATAGTTCACAAATGTAGTTAGCGTGACTATATTTTTATAGTATTCAGAGTACTACTTTAGTTCCTATTACTTCGTAAAACTAGTTGCAACTACTTAAATTTCAGAGTTGCCAAATTATATTATAGTTGCCAGAACTATTTCGTTTTCTCTCAGTGTATAATAAATTAATTTTCTTGAGTATAAATAATCTTTCTATTAACTCTTTCATTTTATACGAATTTAATACCTATTTTATATAAATAACATTTTAATTCAAGGTTGACATGATATAACTTAATATAAACGTGTCGATAAAGATATTACTTTATATCTGTTATATAAAATCAAACTTTTAGATATTAAAATTAATTTAACTACTTTGATTTGTAAGAAGGTATTATTATAATACAACAAGAGCGCTGTTTTTAGTCATGTACTAAAGCAGTGAAGTTATTGATTCGAAATGAAATAATCTTAAAAAGGAGATTCAATAAGTCGTTTCTAAAAAAATCGGCTTTAAATCGGTCGGTGAATGTATAAAGAAAGAAGCGATATTTTCGAGACACCCTATGCACATAGGTGAACGCGTATCTCTTGCGCGAGTGCTGCCGGCAGATTACCCGCCGTTGTATCGCCGGTTAATTAGCTTTATGCGTTCAATCTCGCAAGACTCACGCCTCGTAGCCGAGGTAATAACGCGGCGTACGCTGGTATGCCGGTACATACGCCGGATTACCGAATGAATGCGCGTCCTTCGTTGAACTTTCCGACGTCCATTCTCGTGGGTGGACTTAATGAATCGGTCTTATTCACGAAGCAACGAGACAGGGCCAGATCCGTTGAGAAATCACGATATAGTGAAGAAACATATGCGATAAATATATTATTCCTATTATTTGTCAAATTTATTTGTCTCAATGAATTCAACAAGATTGCACTTGTCAATAAGCATTCTTTTAATATTTTTAACAAGAGAACATTATTAGAAAGTCTTACATACAAGTCGACATCCATAATCGCTATCCTAATTGGATTGGAAGAGGCCAGGACGCTCGTGATGGCCAGCGAGTCCCGACCTCATACTACTGGATTTTTTCCTTTGGGCACGAATGAAAGATCTAGTCTACCAGAATAAGATTCAGGATTCAGAACAACTACGCCAACTGACACTTAATGCTGCCGATGTCATCCGCGAAACTCCAAATGTTTTTCAAAAAGCTCGAAACAATTTATTAATTCGTGCTAGAAAGTGTGTCAAAGTCGACGGAGGAATTTTTGAGCACCTTTTGCAACGTTTTAAACAGAATAAAGAACAGTAAACAATATTTACTTCAATTCATGTTTTCTTACGAAAGCAACTTCAATACCCCGTAACTCCGAAACCGCTCGGAATCGGACATACATATGTTTATTAGGCATTTTCGACTTGTTTTCATGTGCTAAAGCCGCTGTACCAGTTTTGGCACTGAGTTCAGAGACACCCTGTATTTTAAGTAAAGTATAAAAATATACAATATAAGAGAGAGAATTTTTATATTTGTCAATTATATTTTAATAAGTATCACAATACTTTTCCCTTTTACTTTCTTAACAATAATTATTATTTACCTATTTACCTCTTTCTTTCTGTAAGAAGAGAAAAACTGCTTCTCTTATTAAAATTTAAATAATAAATATAGGGGGAGGAGGGATTAATGGCGAATTTGTCGCAAACAAATTTTTTAAGAATTTCTGAATAAGAGTTTGGGAAAAGTATCCTGATACTGCTAATGTGCTTTCACGCAAATTTCGTGCGAGACACTTAGAGTGTCACACTTCGATGTAACCTGCGATGCAACGTTACACTGCGGAAGAACTCGCGATCGCATTACTCTTGTGGTAAAGCTCGACAAAACAAGGAAATCGAGGAAATTCCGCGATGGTGAGAGCCTCGTGACCTGCGGGTGGTATGGCATTGTTCGCCAGCCAGTTGCCGAACGGGGGCGGAGGGTAGTCGCCCCGGGTATCGAATTCAATGCGCATTGTTATCAAAGACGCAAAGATGCGACTCAACCGCATTGTCTCGCGGGATTAGTTACAGCCGGCGACATAATTAATCGTCTGCGCACGCCACATCGTCCGTCCCCTTTCTTCGCCGGACTCTGTTGCAAACCAGAGAAAGCTCGCGGGTGAACAAGCGGATGGGAGTGAGAGGTGGAAATACTATATTTTGTATCGGAAAACATCACCGTTTCCTGGTTACGCGGGATTTGGTTATCGCCGTCTATCGAGCTCGTGGAAAATGGAATTCTCGAGGTGCACTATCGTCGAGCGAGGTCTCCACTGCATTTATCAAAAGAATGAATTTGCACAAGGAGCCGCTCAATTTACAGGGAGAATAACGGATGGGAAAATGAAATTTTTCCACGGCTTTGAATGTCATTTCGATTCAATGAATCGGTGCAGCGATGCCGGTCGTTCAATTCTGTATCAGGTGACTTGAGTCTCGATCAAAGTAATTGTTTAGTCCGTACTACTTATGACAATTATATCGTCATTATTTATAAGTATAATGTATTGATTTGAAGTATAATGTATTAATGATATTCGTCTATCGCAAAAAGTCTAATATTGATGGTTAAGAAGTAGTAAATCTACTGATTACGTAAATAAATCGAAACTCTACTCATAAATTATGAAATTCCATTATTAATCGAGAAATTGCAATTTTTCAACGGTAAAATAATATTGCAAGACGATCTAAAAACCTTGATACGAGGTCGCAACGGTTCGAATCGTTTTACCCGGCTAACAATTTTCTTGGACCGATATGTCAATAGATTCACAAGAGGATTTTCTATCTCCGATAAGATTAAAGCGCGGATATTTACTTGGATTATTCGGATAGAATGTAATGAAAATAAAAGAAAAGCGAAAAGCGCGAGAAAGAAATTATTTTCCAGGAACTTGTTTTTCTTATTTACTATTTAAATTATGATAATTATTTTAAAATATTAAAAACTAGCTTTTAAGCCCGAGCTACGCGCGGAAGTACATCATATAGTTCTGTGCCTGTATGTGTGTCAATTTGCATTATAATCAAAATTTATACCCTTTGATGAATTGAGAATATAATATTGTTTTTTAACGACTGAAGTATCCATCGCAAAATTAAACCCATCGTCGCCATCCCCGAAAAATTAGAAAAATTATAGCACCGGTTTCAAGAAATCGGTCCACTAATGAATGAGTAATTCGGGGTTAGACAGACAGAGATTAGAGACATATATACATATACATATATAGATGTAAGCTTAAGTTTGTAAATCATTTAGAAGACAAATATCGTGAGAAGAGAGAAAGATTTTCATTATAAGTAAAATAAATAGAATATAAAATTTTAGAAAATATATCTGCATTGTGAAAGTTTAAAAATTATCATACAATTCGCAATTGACAATTTTCCAACCTAATTCTCTCCCCAAACATATCAAACTATTAGACGAGAAGAGGCAGACAAACCACGCACGATAAACATGCAAAATACGAAAAGTGAGAGGATAGTGTCATATTGGATGCAACCCCGCGATCGCCGATGCCGGAGGAAAGTCAAGCAAATAGCTACAAATGGAATTAACGGCGGCATACGAGACACGCTTCATCGAACCCCTGATTTCCCAACGGGCCAAAAATGCCGTTTAGGCAGGAGGCTACAGAAACCTGTGAAATGAAGCCGGGATGCAAAATGCAAGGTCCGCAAGCATTTTCTTTTAACCATTCTCTCATTCCAGTCTTTGAATAATATATAATATTATTATTTCTGCATATAATAGATTACTCAACTTATTTATTTAACGCGAAATTATAATTTTTATTCACTAATATATTTTATTATATAAAATAGCAAAGAGAAATATTTTTTTATTAAAATTATACTCATTAAATTTGGTTACTGTTTTTAATAATAATCATGTTATTAATGTTTATAATAATGTTTCTTAGGCAAAAAGATGAAAAAAGGAAAAAAATTAGAAATATTTATTCATATAAGGTCGTACTTATATTTCTATAGAAAACTTATTCGAGGAAAGAAACATACAAGCTACCGATGCATCCTGTTCTCTGAAAAGCGTAAAAACTTTTAACTGATGAAAGCAAAGCTATAGTGCTCGTATTACGGGTAGGTGTGTATCTTTATCCGCGATCTAGACTGCATCGAACTTGCTCCATTTCTCTCGAAAAGTCTCTAAGTTCGATGAACGTGTCGCCTTTAACTCTACTCCGCTTGCTATGAAACAAGTAAACTTTTCCTAAGATGGGAAAACGAAATCTCATTGAGATTATCTGTATCCTGTAAAGAATAGCAAGTGTCCACCTGATACTGCAGTGCTATTTGTAATATTTTTAATAATATTTCTCACCTTGTTGAATTAAACCATTTCTAAATATCATAGAATTTATTAAAGAAAAACGAGTCTATTTTTATAAAGCGTTCAATAATGTAGTAATAGAGACTATTTTCCGACTATATCCTATCTGCTACATTCACGTTTCTTCGACTGACACATAAAACGACTTCGAATTTGTCGTTGCTAGGGTGAAAATGAAATTATAGCTCTTACGTTCACGCGTACAAAACGTGCCCCAATTTGTGCATTTCAGAGCTTCCCCATTATTCTCTCTCCCCGTTTGTATAAGAATTATTTGATCGTGTATGTAGGTATTGGTGATATCATTACTTGAAAAGCGATCAATTTATCACGTCAGCGAATTTATATCCACGTTTTTAGCTTACATCTTTTGCAACTGCAATTATAATAGAATTTCGAACATTTCCATTTTTGTCGAAGACAATACATTAGGGAATAAATTCGAAAGCTACAGAGAAGTATGATATTGAGTCTAGTGATTGAGTCTAGTCCTTCATACGAACAGGATTGTATCGATATACTATACATTATACACTATAAAACGAAATTATTAGATCGTTGTTATACTTCTTAGAAGCGACTTTTCTCCGATCCTTTTTGATCGTCGCACATAGTGTTCCGGAGTCTGTCATTCAAGAGAACGGGGAAAAAATACATTCGCGCGCGTCACATAGTCGAATTTATGCGCTCAGGTAGCCATAGACCGTTCATTCTCCGGTAACGTTCTACGTCTCTGTTTTATGACGCTCTTTGCATTCTGCCACGGTTCGCGAAAAAACCATAAACATGACATGCCATGGCACTACATAAATATCGGACAGGCCGGCCATGGACATTCACTTTGCCGCAAAAGTGACGACCATTTTATGCACCCGCTCGCGAGTCCTACGTCCAACCCCCATAGCGAAATATTCACTCTCATGTTCAACTTCTATACGCTTTTGACGCCTTTCCCCATCGGCTATCTATTATTCCGCTACAGCCAGCGATTGGTATTATGTGCAGCGAAAAATGCCATAAATATATCTTTATATGCTGAAATTTCACAAATTGTTTAAAGACTGCATTTTCTTATAAAATTACAGTTTCTATATCATATAGTTTACAACTTATAATAGCATCATTTAATGCTATTTTTTGGAAAACCATATTTTTCGAATTAATATAGAAGTTATTTACATTTCTATAATTAGTTCTGTTTTGTTAATAGTTAAATAATTCTTTGCTGCAATTTATTATTTTACATGTTTAGTTAATTGAGAATTGTCTCATTATTTTATAAAGTTTTTATGAAACTACTAAACCAGGCTTTCTTTTTTTCTAAGTTGGAAAGGATATATTTTCCATATCAGTTTAAAGAATTTAATTAAGTAATGAAGAATTTTATTTAATTATTATAGAAGTTAATAAAGAAAATTCTTGTTTTTAATTTCCACATGAGATCGTAAAGGCAAAATATTTTATCGGTGAACCAGCGCGGGACCAAGAAGAGCAAAGAGCTTGTTGCGTCCTTGCAAAGTACCGCAACCTGATCCGGGTTTCCTCCCCTTACACGCTGCGGTACTTTAAACTCGCCTAACAAGAGAGCGAGAGTGCTTTACACGGTGCGAGGTAACTGCCGTTGAGAATAACAACTGCGATCCCGTAAGACACGTGAACAGCTATAAAGATATAATAAGGAACTATACTAGCACTTGTCTTAATGATACTGCGCCGAATCACGTGGAGAAGTTGCGTGCCCATCGCATCTTTCAGGTAAGTTAAGCGATAAAAACTACCTAACTTAGATAACGACGTTTCGTACTTCCGAGTTTTAATACATATATTACATGTTAGAAAAACGATTTTTCTACGTAATATACATGCTTCCATCTTCTTTAGAATTTTGTTATAATATTTAAAACCGTAAATGCATTCAGAAATTGTATTATAATTGGCATATGTGTTCAAGTTTGAAAAAAGTGCACAGCTTACATTTGATTCTTTATATAGCGCACCACAATTTAAAAATTTCATAAATTTCTTTTAGAAGTTAATATAATCTACTTCTATAATACTAGCATATATATAGTGCACTGACATTGTCACTTCAAACTAGTAAGTTTTTAGTAATAATTATTTAAGTGGATACAGTTGCAATTTTATGCACGGAACAGTTATAGAAATGTAGCAACAATAAAATAAAGTTACAAGACAGGTAAATAAATAATTCATTCTGTTTACGCGAATAAGGAGTTTATGAGGCGATGGTGAATCAACAATATGTACACTCTCGTGCGCTGTGTTCAAAGTATTAGCTAGAAAGAATGACGAGGGAAATCTGTCCGTTCGGAGAGACAGTTCATTCGTGATGAATCTTTGTTGCCGAAATCACTGTGCCATCTCGAGGAGGGTGACACATAGGATGACCCATGTAAGAGCTCACTGCATTAGATGATTGCTTAACCCTGCCCACGTCCGAGACAAGCGGTAGCTTCACGATGGGGAAAAGAATACGACATCCGCGTCCTTGCAAGTTTTATAGGGAGCGGAATCTCAGCGGCTCTCTCCTCGTAGACTCCACCACCATTCCCGTGTGCCATCACCACTCCTCTCGCTGCCGCGAAGCATTCGCTGCGTGCAGTCGCGGAGGATAGTTGAAAAGTTAAACACAGATTGGAAATTGGTATTTCTTACTCTGCACGATGAAGTTAACGTAGCACGAAACTTTCACAATTCGCCCTGATGCCCTGAGGTGCGCGAATTCCGCCCTGCTCGTGAAACGAATTCAGATCCAAGATCGACCGTGACGCGACAGCGAAATATCGCGCGGAAGAATGCATATGTTCGTACTTATTTTTTAAAATATTTAGTTAACAAATATCTTTTATCTTTTGTAATATAGAATAGTCATCATCTTATACTACAATATAAAAAAGTAGGAATTATAATATTTCTGAATTAGTTATTAAAAAGCTACTACCGAATTAGACAGATATTACTGAATTTTCAAGAAATTCATTGTTAAATAATTCATATGAACTAATTAGACACTGTTCTATCTAATTTAAAATAATCTTATGACGTCATCGCCCGCCCGGAGTGTAGGGAGGTCCAGGTTCAAATCCTGGTTGAGGTAAAAATTTTTCGCAACAAATTCTTAACATTAAAAT
>NJRQ01000019.1:85839-99260 GCA_003063805.1 Aphaenogaster ashmeadi
TTCAAGACCGACGAATATGCGGCGCGCAGTTCGCATGAGCAGGAATATTCACAAAAATAATTATTATTAGGCACCAAGATCCGCCGCGACCAATATGGGCTTTTCATATTTATATTTGTTTAATATCATCGGTCTTATTCTTAATATTTGAATAAAATTGTTATATTATGCTAGGCTAAAAATGTTAAATTAAGAATGGAATATTTAATAGCAAGCCGTTTTTCAAGATTATTTCTGAACGCGAAGGTTTAATCCGTGACCCAGTAAGAACCATTATCTCCTTTTTGAATTAGCTTTTTTACTCTGCGCTTTTAAGCTACGGCGATACGATCAATTTTAATTGTTGGAAGTTAAAGAACAAAAAGTAGAGAGAAATAAATTTATTATAGTCACCAATGTGTTGAGTAACTCACATGTAAAATAAATAGTTTACCATACTAGTATTTATTCTAGCAGAATTAAAACGGTATTAATAAACGCACAAACAACATTCATGCGAACGAGCAAACGATTAGGTAATCAAACGCTCGACAATTTTCCTAGATACTGATAAAAACCGGTTATATATAACTCGACGTTCGATCGTTTACCCCGTTGAACGCGCTTCTCAGTTGGTCGGATTACTCGATTTCAGATTAATACTAGCGTACCACTGATTTCAATCGGTGCGCCGCGTTTCCTTAATTAAAGCCACGGGCATTCGCGCGTCACGTATACAGGCGCGTTCAGGCCACGTGCTAATCATCAACGGGATTCCATCGCGTCATCAGGACACGGCGATGCCGCGTATTCGTGGCGTCGCGTCGGCCATCGGTCGGTCGGTCACGTATCCGCCAAAGGAATTCGATTCTCACCGGTATCATTAAGTGATTTGAGTCGTCGCAAATGGCCCGATCGGAGAAATCTCGTCAGTCCCTTTTTATTCGCGATTGCCCAGGGTCGACGTGGTTCCGGATAGACGCCGAATACGACAAGACGCAACGTCCTTTCAATTTTATGTAATTTCCTGAAGGCCCGGGTCTCGACTCGATTTAATAGGAGTTCCGTTCATCAAACGAGCAACAGGAACACCGGTTTTCCCAGGAGGTTGTCTATACTTTGTCCCTTCTCATCGCAAGTACAGTTTAAGTAACTTGTTTTCGTTTGAGTCACGGTCGATGAACGACCACTACAAAGTTTTCATCATGTCGCTACTTTTTTATATTCTAGGGAAATAAAAGCATTGCATTTTGTTTGGGATGTATAGAAGCAATTGCAGAAAAAACAGTCGCGCGCAAAATTACTTGTTTTGTTTATATCTTGCTTTTATACAGGGTATTTCAGGATTGCACGGCACTATTTTAGGGAAATATTTTCTAGGTCAAAATAAACAAAAAAGTTTATATAAACATATGTTCCAAACTTCTTTATTAGTAAGATATTAAAGAGTAAAGATTATACTTAACAGTAAAACATTTAAAGTATGTTTTCGAAGTGCAGCTTCCATTATGCGATTTCTTAATTCTTCTTGGGTGCCAATAGATCTACAATAAACTAAAGACTTCTACAAATCTTCGAAGATATTCCAATACGAGATTGACAGGGAATGTGGTTTATGCACGATAGTGCACCAGCCCACTTTTCTCGCATTATTAATAACTATTTAAATACTACATACAGTAACCACTGGATTGAATGATCCGATTTAATGCCGTTAGACTATTTTCTATGGGATTGGATAAAGTCTTTAGTTTATTGTAGACCTATTGGCACGCAAGAAGAATTAAGAAATCGCATAATGGAAGCTGCAGCAACTATCAGGAATAATCCTGATGCCATAAGGCGTGCCACAGAAACATGGATTCATCGTGCTGAATGCTGCATTCAACAAAACGGCGGCCACTTCGAAAACATACTTTAAATGTTTTACTGTTAAACATAATCTTTATTCTTGAATATCTTACTAATAAACAAGTTTGGGACATATGTTTATATAAACTTCTTTGTTCATTTTAACCTAGAAAATATTTACCTAAAATAGTGCCGTGCAATTCTGAAACACCCTGTATATGCACCTAATCATGTTACCACGTAAAGAGTTGAATCGAGAGAGAGAAAGAGAGAGAGAGAGAGAGAGAGAGAAGAAAAAGAAGATTTTGCTTTAAATTACAACGATAAATATGTGTAATTAATATTCGTGTCATTAAACATCTATGATTAAAATGTGATGTTCTAATAAGATGGATATAAAAATACGGAAGACTATATTCGTAATAAAATTATTTGTGTATAATTCAAAAGGATAAAGTTTACTTACTTACTAACTAATAATACTAGCTTATTTACTAACTAATAATATCATTAGTTAATAGAAATATATAATGTTAATACGCGGTGTTTATAGCGTGACAATTAGATAGTTACTTCTTATAATACAGCGATTTGCAAACGTCATTATACCTATTATAGTTATATCTTTTAAAATTGTATCTACAAGTTCAATTGTATCTACAAGTTCAAAACAAAAAATAATAATTTAATTTAAAACAAAAGGATATATAAAATGGATAATTTATCTTTACGTTTAGAGTACACAAATCGTATCGTATTGGTAGTTTTCAGATCGATTTAGAAAGAACACTTTATCGAGTCGATGCTTTTTCCGCAAATGTGTCGCTACAAGCGACACAAAAAGGCTGGATAAGGTAGGAAGGAGGACTTTAGCACTCTTTTTCCTACACCTGTCCTATCGATACCGGTCGCGGAAACAAGGAAGGGAGCGGCCAGGAATGAGGTGGGGAAGTGGATAGGAAATTGATATCGAACAGACGCCCGACGGCTCGTAGTGCTCAGCAAGTTTGTTCGTAAATCACGATACATCCACCTCGCTCTCTACCCGCCTCGGGCGAAACCAGCCCCATCCGCTTCGATCCCCTCGCCCGCGCCGGTCCGCTTTCACACCGTTCCGTAGCCTCGAGCCGATCCGCTCGCTCCCTTATCCCGCGCTAGAAACTGACGCTAAAAACTGGCAACGCGGGGAGCTAAGCCGCTTCAGACTCAGCCAACTTTCGTTTTACTCGTGAATTTTAATGACTGCGGTCTGCTCGCGCGTTATCCGCGAAGCTGGTTATCTCCCGTGCTCTTTCTTCGAAAAAACGACGCGATGAAGAGCTATAGGCAGAGTTGCAGTCTGAGATCCGACACTCAACGAAATTCCAGAAATAGCTAAAAATTGTATAGTAAAAGTAAAAATTTCAGTAATAGTCCATTTTTAAGTTACGCGAGATGCGTAAAATGTTGGAATAAGTTACAAAATTCAACAGAAAATACATTTAAATTGAAAATCTTCGCGATTTTTATACAACGTATATTTTATATAAAATAAACGTAGAAAAATATTATTCTATTTTGCGTTTCAATTTCAGAAAAGCAATTGCGTATTAAAGAGGATAAAATTCTTAAAATATTTCGAATTTCTTAGACCGCACGTGTATCTCCCAATGTTAATCGCGTCCAAAATAAATCCGGAGAAAAGCCGGCGGGATAAAAACTTTCTAATTAAGACAATTTTGCTAGTTAGTCGTTAACTATCCCCGAGAGACAGTTTACTAAACCTTTTGGAAGCTTGACCACCTGGATAAGTTCCAGAGGAAACCGCGAGGATGGGGTGACTAGAGGATACGCTGGAGGGTGGCTTGGGGGTGGGTCGTAAATCGGCGAGAGGGTCCTGCGCTTTCACGGGGCTCTTACAGATATTATAGGTCGCGGAAAGTTTCGCGCGTAAAAATATCGCGGATTTATGAGGAAACTTGCCGGATTCTCCTCGTTGCCGTGGTAATTGTCGAAGATGTATCGCTGCCCGGTGAATTTTATCTGCTGGCAGGTTGAACGGTGCTGCTTACTGCCAGCCGCTATTTCACCCCTGGGGCTCGAGATTCCTACACGTGCACCACGCGTATGTATGTGTGTAATGTGTTACACAGGGTGTCCCTGTATCTGTCGTGACATTCTTGTTCTTTCTTATATATAAATGCTTTAATTAAGTTTGGATGAATCCTTTCTTAACCCGAAAAGAATATCGATATCGAGTCTTATCCGAATTTCTCAACTGAACTCTAACATTAAAGATTCTGGTAAAGCTCAAATTCAACTCTCATTAAATTAGATGCATTGGAAATTAAATGAAGAAAATAAAGAAAGATTTCTCTTGTTAATCCGAGATGTAATCTTTAATTTCTCGATTATTTGCAATTACTTATAATTTAAAAGCTATCGATGCTTTAAGGTTTTCATTATATTAAGTTTTATTTTTAAAATATTGCTTTAAATTGATCAGAATTTGTAAGTAAAAGTTGTCAAGTTAGATATTGGACACCCTATACAACATTGACGGCTATCCTCGATCGGCCGTAACAGGAAATTGCTTCGCCGCCTGCGGCGTTCCCGCGCTTAAGTACACGCACGCACGTACGTACGCACATTTTTCTTAGTAGTATCGTCGACCGTACTGCGACCGAGATGATAAACGGAGGTAATTCGACAATGATTTGACGAACGCGCAATTTTGCGCAACGCTACCGGTGCGATGCGCTCCTTTTATAGTCAATATTTTATAGAGTTTACATAATTTTTTTCTTTAAAGATACTCCATTTATAAAAAATTAATAACTAACAGAAATTAATAAGTTATCTTTGTATTTATCCGATTTCTTTTTATAATAAATATAGATTATAACGGACTGCTCTTATAACGATATAATTCTTTAGGTTAACAGAATAGATAAATCATAAATATATCAAATATAATGAGAATAGCCAAATGTCGGTCAACCGCGGATCTTAGTGCGTAATAATAATTTTTTGTGAATTCCCTGTTCATGCAAACTGCGCGCCGCATATTCGTCGGTCTTGAAACACAATTCTTACATGAACCCGGAATTAATTCACATGTTAAATTGACGAGCAATTTAATAATTTTGATGCTAACAGGCATCTATAAGATCCCCCCTTCCCCGAAAAACTGTAAAGAAATTATTGCGAAAAATAACACATCAACCAGGATTCGAACACAACCAACAGATTCGAACAGGATTCATAAAAATATATGTTTTTCTTTTAATATTTTTCTGTAATTTTGAAAAGAACTTATTAATATATATATATATAATACGGGTTGTTATAAGTTATAAAAGGTAAATAAAAGTAAACTAATAAACTAATAAATCACTAAATATCTGTTTTTTGTTGTATAGATATAATTTGACGGATAGATTAAAACTGTTTATATCAGACAATATAATAGCATTCCTTTTCTGAATTATTCTTTAAATTATTATCAAATAAAATTATTATAAATATGAAAAATACACGTTGTGCTATTCTGAAATATCCAGTTAGATCAAATTTTAAAGGTATAAAGAAAAATCTGTAAAGAGATCTAAAGAAAAAAAATTTTACATAAATTATCGTGCAACAATTAATAAGGATCTATCAGAGGTAAAGCGAATTTGGTCAGAATTATATGTGCAATATATCTCCATGGATATTAATTAACCAAATGTGTCAATTAACAGTACCTACGTGTAAATTTATACATCAGGAACGTGGAATGCTTGTAGAGTCGGTCAACTAATTATCGAGCGGAACATACGCTAGACTTCACCAATATTTGACACGTGCAAGTGGCACAAGGATTTCGAATTTATAATAAAATAAAAATCGGTAATAAAAATACGCAGTTGACCGCGAACTGCACGCGAAACGATCCGGCTGCCTCGAGGAACTCGAGGGCGGTTACCCAGCCTCCCTTCGACTTGTTCAATGTAAATTCCGAACATAGAGGTTTTGGGCCACCGGTTATGGCGGTGGTTGGCTACTGTGGCCATCAATTTAACGGTGTAAGTCCGTAATATAGCACGAGCTAGCTACGCGTACCAGCTACGCCAACCCCGCCGTAACTGCCCGACGGGGTAAGAGGATTAAGTGCAACTCGCGCGAGTACCACGCGAGCTCCGTTTTTATACAACCTCCCGATATTTTAGCCGTTTTTGCCGGGAGCCGCGTTAATCAAGCCGAGAAATGAATTTAATAACCGCGAGGGCTCATCGGAGGCATGGCAAAACGGCTCTCGCGAAGGAAAAGGTCCCGTTAAGTACTTTATAAGCGGAATATTTTTACGAACCGCAAAGTTGCCATAAAATATATTCCAACAATAGACGATATTAATTAGTCCATTTTTTTAAATAAGCGCAATAAATATATTATTTGGAAAACTAAATAATTTAACGGAATAAAAATAACTTTATCTGGTAAATGCGTAATGACCTAACAATCATCACATTTATAACTTTATCAGTATTTGTATAGTCGTTCCACGAATCAAAAACGTATCAGGTAAGATAAAGAAGAATAAAGTTTAGTATTTTGAGGCACAGACAGTTCAATAGTCATTTTGATTAGAGATCAGTTAAGAGTGTACTCAGTTTATAAGAAGCTCTCGTAAAATGACACCATTAAAAATATTGTACTAACTATTGCAAAACATTCCGCAACATTACATACGAGAAAATAGTTATTGATTTTAACGTTATTAAACTTTTTTATTTTTCCGTTCTCTTCCCCTCCACCCCTTTCTCGCTTTCACATATACACTCAGTGCTGCTCTCAAAATATAAAAATTATATTATAACTAATTATAATTTCCCTAAATATTTTATAATTTTCCGATCAAACTGATAATAAAATTTAGTTTTCAAATAAATATAAAATTCAATAATTCAGATTAAATCTCAAAACAAACGTCCAAAATCTTCAATTGAACCGTAATTGTAAATATGACATATATATATAACGAACTCAAAATATTTATTACGTTTCATGTTTCAAGACTGATTTCAGCTGAGTTCTTCTGCAGAAACGCGATTATAAATATGAGTCTATATTATTACATATATAACATTATTATATATATAAAACAACATCCTGTTTCAGTTATAAACAATTCGTAATAAATTACACAGTTTATGCAACCTATATATCGCGTGATACTTAATATTATTCGCTCAAATTTAAGCAGAAGTTGCCGACATTATTAAATATCGATTAAAATCTATTGCACGAATAATATATTGGTACTATTCTGATTGATATTATTCTGATGTTAATAAATGTCATATATTGTATTCTGAAGTAAAAAAATATCAGCACATATAACAACGACATTTTTCCAGTTCTATGCGCATAAAATTTACGTGCTTGCCCTGCAAATTTTCGGCGAGATAAAGTTGATGAGTTCGAAAGTGGGTCGTTAACGTTACAAGTCAAAATGAATGCAGATGCAGACACCATGCATAGTAAGTTCGATCGTATGCACGCGCGATATCGAATTCCGATTAATCGACCGGCCGGTCATTGAAAGTGCCACCGCCCGCTCGGACCATTAATAAAAGAGCTTCATGTAACGAAGAAGATGAGCTTGCTTCTCGTTGAAGAGCAGCGAGAATGACGACGACGACGACGCGCTTTCGTCAACTCCGCGAAAATGAATGGACGCGAGAACGCGTCGCACACAAAAGAACGCCTGCATTTCGCAAATTTTTCTCGCCGTCGAGAGGTCGCACGGTTCTTCGGTCTCGATCCCTTATTTTTCTTCTTTCTTCTCGTGAGTCGCCATTCTTGCTCGCCCAGCCATTTTTCCCTTTGACTCACACGAGAACCGTGCGCGCGGATGCACTCGTACCTCTCGCAATTTCTTAAGACTGCGAGTATGTATGCGCAACATGAACGTGTATTTCTCCTTTACGGGCGAGAGCCAGCACTCGCATTCGCGACAAGTAGACAATGCCGAGCCGAGGAAGAACTGTGAACGCTATTCCGCTTTGCAGACATGAGTAATTGAAGACTAAAGACACGAGATCTTGTATATACATTATAGTAAAGATCGGAAACAGTCGATTGTGAACAAACAATCCGCCATAATAATGTATTTGATCAATCTCATCGAACTATATAGCATAGAGAGACAGACAACTTTTTTATTTGATAACTTCCAAAATTTGGTATCAACTAGATATTATAAAATTAAACGTCTAGAAGTTTAATTTAATTTCTCTATTCTTTTATCGCAACCATGCGCTCGTATTCATTGAATTGTCTAATGTAAAAAAAAGTAAATTTTCACACAAAATTGTTTCTTTTAAAACAAAAATAAGTAGATCATGTAATTGCGATATTGTAATGTTCTCATATCTAACGATCTGAAAACGCTCTATTTAAGATATTTAGAATTATCGTCGTGAGTAAATTAAAAAAATATGTTAAATTGAAATGTATGATTGTTGATAATTTAAACATGATAATAAGTCATGAGAAGAATCTAACAACAAATCTAAAACAAAAAAATAATCTTCCAATTTTTATTCGAAAAAGTTTAGTAAATCTACCAACCGTCTTCTCAAATTCAATAACGAAGTAGTAATGTCTAATCAGAAAGTAACATGTACTTGATTTATGTGTTAATCATGTATTGTTTCATCTTCAATTTCTTAGAGAAATAAAAGCATTGCTTTATAAATGAAAATTAGCGCTTTGAACAACAAAAATATGAAAAAAATATATTCACTTTTTTAATTATTAATTCAACTCCAAGAAGATCAATAATTCCTAAATTCAATTCGGATAAGGTTCCTGTAAAATTTATAATTGATCATAATAGCTCTTCTTTGGTCGCTTCATTAAAGATTCTACTGGATTGCTCCACGAGAGAAGATAATTTCCGAGTTTATTTTGGCTCGTCAGCGCGGAAACGCGATTTCGTTACCCGTTACATCGAGATTCGTATCGCTTGCGGCTATGTACACCGATATTAGAGGGTTCGATGTCCTCGGTCCTTAACTATCTTCGAACTTCATCGAAAACTTGGAGCATGTAATACCTTGCGCAGCTGTGAAAGTCGTGCAACATATGTACAGTTTATAATATTCGTCAGATATCCCAATCTTATTTCCCAATCGTAAAAGGCTTTGCATGGCAAACCAAGATTGGAAATGTAACAGAATCTACCCAAACGTGATGGAGCAAGGATATTTAATTAAAACGATTCTTCAGTAGTGGAGTATCTGTATAACAGCATCCTTATACTATTACATATTTATCCAAAATTTCATCGCTTTACTCATTTCTTAAATCTTTTTTTCTCGTAATCTTTACAATTCTTATAAATAAGTTAACTAATCATTTAGGAATTATTTATTAACTCTTTGTATAAGAAACTGTTATATATAAATTTATGAATTGTGTAAAAACTACGCTAATCTATGATAGATTCAAAGACATTATGTGCGCGCTTTTGAAATAAATTAGATTAAGTTTCTTGGATGTACTGATTGAACGTAGAATGTAAAAGAGCTATTGAAATTCTGCGTGCATCTCGTTCAATAATTAAGAAAAATCGCTCGCGGCTAAGCATGCGCCACTTCCTCTTCGATATTGTCAAAGTTACTTAATCCGGGGACTGTTCAACTACGCTGTGTGTGCGAGGGTGGATGACTGCGTGTGTTTTGGCGTGGGGCGCGTATGTTCTTTCATTAGCCGCAGGAAATTAACCGAGAACGACCGCGAAGGCCTCTCCGTTCCTCGACCCCTCTCATCTGGAAGAGACTCTGGAAGCGTCACAGCTTGACGAAGGGTGAGGAATAATCGGCGAGAGGTCGAATTTCGAAAATTTCGCCGTTTCACGGTTGTTGCACGGCGCCCCGGTGAAAATGACAGCTGGGCTCTCTCTTTTGAGCGGCGCAGTCATTTTTTTATACCTGTCGCGACACCCCTCTTTTGCACGGTCGTGCAGCCCTCCACACTCGCGATGCGAGCACATTCTACTATTCTAAAGCGTCTCATCGGTGACAAGGGTGAATGTGACAGTGGGTCGCAGACTCAGAAGCTAAAAGGGTTGAATTTACATAATTGTTTACAGAGGCGCCTTGTGTTAATAAAGAAAAATACGGTATGGACTGCTACGCGATACAGTGAAACTCCACGATTCTTCTACTATTGCAAATGTATATTTCGGTCATTCACTCATTTCTCTTTTTTCTGCATTCAGTAAATTTAGCCGAGTTAAATTTAATCTCTTCTGCGCAGAATAATAATAGAATAATAATTTAATCAACAAAATAGTTCCAAAATAGCCAATTACTCATAAAAGATATAAATTGGTGATATTCTAAAAAAAACTTTTTAAATATGTTGGACCAGCTATGGAGAGACAGAAGTCTAATTTAGAATTTGGCATTCAATATTTTTTATATGTAATCGTAAAATTATTAAATTTATCTCAATATATATCTATTCACATATTTATTGTAACACGATTTCCATATTATATAAAATACTACTTTAGCGTGCATTAAATTCTATCGCTTAATCGCTTGCCATTGCAATCATCCGAATAACGTGATTCAAACCGTCATTATGCAACTGTATATCTTGACACGCGAGAAATTTGATCATCTAGTTACGAGTTTAAAAACGTCGACGAAACTACCATCCGGACGACTTGAGGGAGTGTTGATGGAATAAGTTTGGGCGGATATCATGAGAAGACTAATCTTCCGAGCGGATCACGAAGAGCATTGACCCGCGGGCTTGCAGAACGTCAAAAATCGAAAACGCTTATCGATTTTGCCGTCCTAGTGGCGGACGAGAACACGACACGGGTGATCGCACACGTTTCAAACCCTCGAGCAGTTAGGCCAGTCACGTGTAGTGTCCGCTGATACGAGTGCTGCATACAAAAGTTTTTCGACCTCTACTTTGTGGGCCGCGTCCATCCTCGCCTCGACCATCCGCACATACACTCACATCTACATACATCCAAACTTATATATACTCTCACGTAGATATCAGAAGTTACTATCATACGTACATATACGCTCACGTCTGTACTTCCTGTCTACACTTATATCTATCTATTCACATCTATATAGAACATCTTCACGTCATACCGGCATGGCTTATACCATCTCATACTTCAAGTTTTCGCCATATCTACAGAGAAAATAAGCTTCATATCTACGCTTTACGTCTACAGCGAACACACCACTACAATTATACATCTATAGCGGCATTTCTGCGTCATGTGTTCCCCCATGTCTTCTACCACATTTTCACCGAAACTTTCTCCCGCATCTACATATGTACAATTACTCGTTGTATCTACATTTATGCCTTCACATACAGCTACACTTGCGCCGCGGAAGCTTTAGCGTCATATAGCGCTTCAACCCTCTCATACATGCCAGCACGATGCCTTCGTTCTCGGGAGTGGCAGCCAGTCTGACACCGAAAAACAAGGAAAAGCTCCGTGAGCGGTTGGAAGGACACGTACGTGGTATGCTCTTGCAAACAACACTCCAATGAGAAGAGATACTCGGCTCGTCTGTAGCCCCGACCCCTGTTGCGCCCACGTCGGACGCCACGCCACGTGGATATGTCTAATTCGTTTCGCGCGTCTCGCTACGTCGGGCGTGTAAAGAGAATATTTTCTCGCAAAATAATTTTGCCACGGTCGATGGTTCTATGATATGTATATAAGCCATCCCTCTATTTTCCACTACGTTCGTTACTCCCTTTCATCGAATCTCAACCCGGCAAATTAAAGCTTGCAAATGATCTCCCTTAAAGATTCCGTTAATTGCGTAAGTACAAGAAGAGAAGTCTACGATTGTGTGAAGCTCATCGGTGATCTAATTGCGAAAAGATGAAGAAGACAGACAGGAAGAAGATAAAGAGATCTAAACGAAGAGACAGGAAGAGTGCATTATGCGGTACACTTGAGTATCGAACGGTTGTTTACTTCGCTTGACAAAGTTGCTGATGAATAAACATGGACTTTTTATTATTTGCGGTAGTACAATTTAAAATATCCTAACGAGCTGCCTTTTCCCCTTTGACGCAGAATAAGCAAAGTTCAAACGAGACAATTGTGGTTTAAGATAAAATAAAAATGCGATCTTATTCTAGCTTGTGAGTGAATAATGAACGAAAACGCGGTTTAAAATCAAGAGCTAAAAAGAATTTGTAAATGTTAAGTAATTAAATGTTTAATTGGGGTGAGATTATCTTATCGCGTTATTATTTATATAAGATTATCAAATTAAAGTCCCGTTTTATTTTCGAATTGCGTTTCAAATTGCGAATTAATCCAATGCAATCTCATCTGTCATATTTCAATATACCTAAAGAAAGAAACCTAATTGTTATCTTTATTATCAACAAGCATGTGAGTGTTTTAAGTCATTCTTATCAAGTAATAGTCACAACTATTATTCTAGATTCAAGTGTTATTGATTCTACTCATTTTGCATCGACAATCTATAGACAATATTGACTTAAGATAAAGTATGATTTCTATTATGAGTTCTTATTTTACATGGAAAAAATAATGGTGCGTTGCACAACTCCATCACATGTCGGTCGAAGATTCGATAATCGCAGGGAAGCAGCTCGCAGACGCGATATGCCTAGCGGCGTCCAATTACCGATCAGTAATTGGAGCAGAATTTCTGTTGAGCTCAAATTTGCGCATTGCTGTTCGATCTCTACGGTCAGTTGCCGACTCCGCTACTCTTGTTTAATTAAATCGACTAACTTCGGGCTTACGACCATAAGATATTTTTTACAATAATAATTTGAAATTTATTAGTCAATAGAACAGATTACGGATGCGGAAGTTAACAACAAACTTAATTACCGCTCCATAATTTATGAAATAAGTTAAATTTTAAGATTCAAAAATAATAAATAATAAATAATTATAATAATATAAGTATAACATAATATAATAACAGTAATAATGATAAGTAAAGAATTTTTTGTAATATAAAAAATAATAAAAATTTTAAAAATTGCAATCAATTAGTATAAAAAATGCGACTAACAAAATAAAAATTATTATAAAATTATTTTCATATAAATATACCTATTGGCTTTGTATATCTATAAAATTTATGACTTTATATAGTCTCTTTTATAGAAGAGAGAGAAAAGAGGACATATATGTATATCACAGAAAAATGTTCTCTCTTCCTGTTTTCTACATATCTTTTACATAGCAATTATTTCACCTTTCTCTTGGAAAATTTGAGCACATGCAGATGCCATATCATCGTACAATATTTTACTATTGTATATTTTGGAGATTAGTTAGAGTCGAAAATACTTAATCACATCTAAGCAATTAAATTTGGCCAATAATATAGCGTATAAAGTGCATTCAAATTCATGCCCCACTTCTACACGTATCGATATCTGTCATTCGATTTTCATAACTCAACATTTGTTATCGTTCAATTAATTTCATTTCTTGTGCGAAAGCATGATGTATCTTAAGATAATCAAATCAAAGTAAATTATATTCGACAACAACTGGCCAAATTGATTAATTA
>NJRQ01000019.1:99750-146974 GCA_003063805.1 Aphaenogaster ashmeadi
AATATTACCTCAGCCAGGATTTGAACCTGGACCTCTCTACACTCCGGGCGAGCGTCGTACCAGTTCGACCACCGAGGCATGTGATAATATTTTGTAAAATAATCAATTGATATATTGATAACAAGTTCGTTATTAGTAGCAAACTTTAACTGTTATCTGCAAGTTATTTGATATTCTAAATTACATATGTATCACAGAAAAAATGTTCTTCCTGTTTTCTACATATCTTTTAAAATAATTTTGTCAATATAAATGTGTGATATAATAATTTTTACCATTACTTTAATTACCAAATTTTGATAGTAAACTTTGAATCATAAACATTGATTATGCTACAATTGATTAATATTAAAATATAGTAAAATACGGGGTTAATTATCTGTACGATTTAATTGGACAATTAATTCGGAATCAATTCATTCCATATTTGTAATGTGTCGTTAATGATTAAAAAATGCAAAAATAATATTAGCAACTTCATATCCTATTGCTGTACAATACAATTTATAAAGAGGAATTAAGCTTTAAGCTTAATTAAAACGTGCAGAATCGTCCAAAAATAAATAGTTGGAATACAGATGTATCGATTTTTTTCAAATCACGAATTTTTAATACCCAACGTTTCATATTATTCTGCGCTCTCAATTCAAAAATGGAGATAAATTACATTTAAATTGGTGAATTTAAAATGTAATGCAAGATATATTTAAATTCAAGCTTCACTAAAGAAATAATTATTACCCGTAAATATTATGAAACGATAATTTATAATTTCCATTCTCTATCGTTGTATTTTCACTTTAAACGAACAAATTACGAAATATCTGATCAGATAAACAGTCGTCGCTTCAATATTCTGAGTATTAATTGCAGGTATTAATCACACGGACTCATTATTGTGAAATAGAAAATAAATTTCGTTTCGGTATTGATGCGATCGCCTCTCAAGGGAAAACAACACATGGGAACAAGTCACGTCTCTATTTGTCGACTCGAATCTTGCGGATAATATCATGACGACCTTGTATACGCAACTGTGCGCAACAAAAAATGAATGCCGAATGCCAAGCACCAGTCAAGTCGGCTACGAAATATTTAATGTATTACAAAATAAATATATGTCAAATACTTATTTATGTTTTTAATTAATTTCGATGAATGGAATACTGTTGCTAATATTATTGTTACTTATCAGTGCATTTCAAAGAAAAAAATACTTAAAATATAGGCGTACAAGCAGCTTCGATTACCTATATTATTTAAAATTCAAGATCCATAAATCAAAGTTTGATAATTAAAACAGTAGAAATAATTATGTAATATATTTATGTTAAAATTATTTCTCTTATAAAATATGGAAAAAGCAAGAAAAAATTTCTCTGTAATTTCTATGTAATATATGTAATTAAACAATCCGTTTTGTTAATATTGTAAATGATGAAATATTAGCTGGTTTCTACACATATATAATATCTAAATATAAGAAATGAAAAGACGAGCAGTAAAAGTTAATATCACTTGAATTGTGAAAATCAATAATACATAACAAAACAGTATATATGACAGGCACAAACTATACTCAATATTATTTACCAAATTTGATTGTTTGCGATTTGAAAACTATTGTGATCTCATTTTTCAGGATTTTCTAATCTAAGGATTTTCGATTTCAGGGTTAATCTCCATAATATGCTATCAAAATATTGTATGGTTATGGTTATATAGCTAAACCTTGTAGATCCATGAATTTTTATGTTACCTTGATATCTCAGGACATTTGGAAGATGATCCAGAAAGATAATCCAGAAATTTTAAAAATATCTATATATATATGTATATATACATATATATACAGTTAATAGATAATAAACAGTGGTGACCCACTAAGAAACACAGTTCGACAACTGTTCCAAAGAGATAAATCCGACGTAAGACGGGGACAGCTTACATAGGAATTCTCTTTGAGCTGTTCCCGTCTCATCTAACCGCTGTAAGACACCCTTCCTCGCGTTTCCGTTTCACTAATTAAGAAAGCTCGTCGTTCTCCGGGTACTTCGGTATGACGATGTCATTCGCCTCCTTGCGACGGACTTTGATGGCCATTAAGGCATCTTAGAGCGTCTTAATCCGCGTCGGTAAGAAAGTTTGGCGATCATATTCGAGAATTCGTTTCCGTGCGCAGAGCTGATGTCTCTGATTATGATGTCGTTATGTGAATAACTTTAGAAATGTGCATTAAAACGTCAACTTTTCGCCATGCATGGAATAAATTGCTTTAAATATTCTTCTCTTTTAAATATTGTACAAATCAAAGAAGCAAAATTTCCTGATTGTCAAATTAAAATATAAAACTTTTTATTTTACCGATTTATGATTTTAGTACTTTTTTATGTTATGTAACATGACTTAATTTTGAAACACATAATTTCTTCCGGCTAAACTGGATTAAAAAGAATGTTACATATACTACAATTTACTACATTATCTTGTTTGCCAATATTAAATAGTACATCTAAGGTTTTTATAATAAAAATAAAAATAATAGTTTCATTTTTTAAAAGATGTCGTCAACAAGTAATATAATAATTGCAATATGTATATGAATTTTGTTTAATAAATGTTATATCTAATAAATTTAATCTGTAAATTTATTTCTTGCAATATACTCCTTACTACATGATCGCTCTTGTGCAAGCAGGATATTTATTGCTCAATATAGCCTTCCTGTTATTTCATCCCATCATCGAGATATTAATGGTTCCGATTCTGTAATGCGAGCGCACAGAATCAATTCCGGCGGTTGCTTGAATATTTTCGCAATGCGTGGGCATCCAATTAGTGTTAGGTACGCTCTGATGCCGTTGGAGTAATTATCCCGTAATTGATACGCCGCACGCAATCAAACAAAACGAAAAATGTCTCGAATTAAGGAACGCTGGCGTGCTCATTCGAGATAGCTGGAAATTATTCCTGAATCAGCCGTTTCGCTAACCCCTCTCAGCATACCCCAAATGTATGCGCGACGCTTAGGGTGAATTTGCCACGCGGTTAGTGTTTCGAGCTTGGTTGGTTGCAAAATGTTCCTTGCTGAGTATATAACTCGGCGACAATTTAAGCGTCGCATTATCGTCGAAGGCTGAAGTCGGCGGATAATCACCAACTTCATCCACACGGGATTAGTCGGACATCCATATCCTCACGTTGCTCTTCTATTCCTTCCGGCTGTTGCTTAATTGCTTCAGATATTAAATGACACGTTTTTACAGAATTAAAAGAGACACAATAATTCTATATACATAAACATACATGAGATTGATTATTCGTTAACGGAAATTTGTTGAAAACATTATTTGCCTGTAATATATATTTTAATATATATATTGAAAAAATTAAAAATCTTTTAAAATTTAACATTTTCATATTTTAAAAAATAAAGTTAAATTTTAAAAGATATAGAAAGCAATAACTTAAAAATAATTTATTAATTTATTTATATTAAATAGGAAAATTAAATAGAATAATACATATTAATTCTTTTATATCTTTAATTATTTCTTAATTAAGTGTCAATCAACATCTTGGCAGAAATACTATTTTATGTATTTGATAAATACAATTTTTCTCTATAATTTAAAAAATATATTTAAAAAGTTTTAAATAACTTAATCTAAATGAATAAGTACCGATAATGCCGATTATATACGAATTTTTTAAATTAGTGTTAATAAAAACTATGTAATTATTCGCAATTTATTATGAACGTAATGCAAATTTTACATTACATTTCATTACATTTATAAATTTTTTATAACATATTAGATAAACCATTTTAAATTATTACGCAGAATTACAAAGATACATGGAAAATGCACGTTATCGGAAAATTACTTATGGACTCAATAGCGGATTTTCATTACCTAGAAGCATAAGCTTTTGATAACTTCATTTCGCAATTCCTTTCTACGATTTCATCATCGGAATGGGAGATAGCGATGCAAAAAGCTTCATTAGACATTCCGTGCGCGAGGACGCGGTCGTATGTTGCAAAAGACACCGTACGGTTATAGTACGCGGAGCCGTGCGTTTATCGCCGATAATTAATCGTGGAAGAGCGGCCGAATCAAAGGAATCAAAGGAACGAGTCGATTCGGCACGAGCGTGGATTATACGAGGGGCACGAATTTAATTTCCTCCCTCTGTCTGCCAATATACCGGAGGGATTCGTAAGCGAACTAATTATTTTGCGAGCCACCCACCCAGTGGATCGGCCCGATGAAGAAAAGAGGAGAGAGGAAAAGGGAAGAGAAAAACCGGGAAAGAAGTCATGGATGCCTCATACAGTCTTTGCTTTAAAAATTTACTTCATTTTTAAGTCATTATTTAGTTTAAAGAATAAAATATCAGTTCGTTTTTTAACGCAATAATATTAATATCATAAACAGAAAGAATATATTATAAGATTCTTGAAATTTTTATTAATATATTTAAAAATTTACTTAGTATAATCGACTTGTAAAATGCAATTTTAAAATGCAATATTAAATTTTATACTTCACAAGTACGTCGAAAAAAATTTTTTACACACTTACAATTAGTTACGATCCTATTTCATTTCTAAGGAAAATGCAACGTTGCAAATTTTGTCAATGCGGCCCTGCCAGAAACGGATGGGCGATCGAGCCGCGCAATAAGCGAAAGTTATTTTGCCGCTGCAAACTCACGGGGGGGAGGACGCTCGCGATAAGCGGTTATCGGAGTGTAATTCAATTACTGGATCTTCACAGTGCCCCAAGCACTATTGTCCCGTTTTTCCCCCCTCCATTCCGATCCCGCCGTCCCCGGAACGATCCTCTACCGACTTCACTACCCTCACACCCTCACCGGCGTATAGGCGCTGATTCGTTATCACCCTTTACCCGCCGCGACACAATGGCGTTAAACAGGAGATAACCAAACTGATATTGTGGGTCTGCCCTCGAGTTTATCGCGGTGACGACAACTTCGTTAACGTGGCATAAGAGAGGAAGGGAGGAGGGGGAGAGAAAAAGAAAGGGGGGAGAGAGACAAAGAGAGAGAGAGAGAGAGAGAGTCCACGCGTTCTTGATAATTAACCGATTAAATGCGCAAACGTAGAATCATTGTCGGCGCTCTGGGCTAATTAATGGGAAATAAAATCTTGCGACACACATAATGGCATAGTCATCGTGTATCCGGATATCAGATAATTATCAGATATTAGACGGCTAAGTTACATAGATAGTCAACATGGGTAATCAACGGCTATACAGGATACATCGTATATCGCGACAGCGCGACTTCTTTCAGTTACAAGACGGTTAATTCTAGAGTAACCTTTTTTTAGTGATTCTTATAGTTAAACTTCTTTACAAAAAATTAGGGAATATTGGAAAATTGTAGCAGATAGTATAAGCACTGACAAAGAGCCAAAACTTAAGTTAAAATCAATCTTTAATAGTCTTTATCAAAATTTAAGTTAACAAGAAATTTAAATTTAATGAAAGAAAATCAAAATGTATGTGTGTAATCAACATTTTTTTTCAATTTAAATACTTTTCACATTATAAAATTTTCTTTTTCCAATCACAATTATTCAAATAAGTTGTAAAAAAGTTCTTTGTCTGTTTTGATGCTCTTTATGTTTCATTCTGCCCCATTTCTATTCTCCTTCATTGTCTTTTAAACATCATAGTGTTAACTGGAAAATAATCAAACTGATAGGTGCCTGCAGCCTTGCAAGTTAATGTCTGCTACCGTCGCAACTTCGTTAATGTAAGCGAGCTTTGGAGAAGAAAAGAGACGAGAACGGAATGACGGAATAGAGAGAGAGAGAGAGAGAGACGATGAAAGTCGACCAAAACTTGATGGTGCGAAACTCTTTAACGACTCTTGCTCACGACTCCTCCTTCACTAGAAGTGTACAAGAAAGGACGGAACACTTAACGACAATCGATGTTATACGCATATTTCTTGCTCGTAGCTTTTCAAGAGAAGATCTATTCTATGGATCAAAGTATCTATCATAGCTGTTTGATTCTGATAGAGATCACTAAGAAAGCAAATTTAGTAGAATAGTACAATATCTAAAATGTGTAAAGTATTAAAAATTAATCAGACGTATTTCATGGACAAAATCCTAGTTATTTCAAATTCTTTTAATGATAGATATCAAGTAAATAGAGTCACGAATAAAATACTATATCTAAAACATTGCGAATTAAATGATCAATTTAAAAATCTATTAAATTTATATAAAATAATTCGCACTTGATCAATTTAAAAATCTATTAAATTTATATTAAAAATTCGCACTTGATAAGGGCCGAAACCTGCGGCCGAAACGCGTAGTGCTACACAATTTTTAAAAATATATTTGGCCAGTCAGGTCGTTTCAAGCAATTATTTGTTTCGTTTCTTATATAAAATAGTTAATTGAAATGTTGTCAGCTTCAACTGCATTATTTTTAATAAGATGTTTTGTTTATATTGGATGTAAAATAGAAATAAAAAATTTTTAATAAAAATAAAAAATAGAAATGCTTTTAATCTAAATTATAAAAGCATTTTTTTTTATGTAACGTTTTTATTTAATTAATAACAGATGTATAAAGTAGAAACAATAGAACAATAGAAAATACGTGTACATGGACAGGATACATTTTTTTCAAATATTACGTAAATACCCACAATATCTATGCAAATGGGAGAAGCAAGTCGATTAAAAATTTGCATTGAAAAAATCTCGATGGAAAGATACCGTAGCATTTTTTGTAACGTACTAATTGGCTAAAGGGCCACGATGCTAGACGGGCAACCAATTAAAAAGAGCTGAGCGCAAGGAAAAAAAGCTGAGCGCGAAAGTTGCCTTTATAATCGATTCTCTCAAACGAACTCGGTAAGAGCAAGAAACTTAAGCGAGACTGTCTTCGTTATTAATTATTAATTATCTCGTTCGTTTATTGATGCAGTTTTGCATTAAGTCTTTTATCTCATAGCTACTTTCTGATAAAATATACTTTATAAGAGAGAAAATATATCCTCTATCAAAGAAACTTTTAAATATATTAATTAAATATTATATTAATTTTTAATTAATTGTGTTTTAAGTTAATCGTTATATATTATTATTCATTCATTTATTTAAGTAAAGATTAATTTCGATAAATAATTTATAAAAATTACATAAAAAAACATCTCTGTAATAGATACAGAACATAATTTTCAAACGCTATAAATAAGTTCTACCATTACTATCTTTTGTCAAACAATGTCAAATCAGTTTTTCTAGCAGAAAATGAACAACTCTTTTTTTTCTCCTCTGCCCCCCCTCTCTCTCTCTTCTTTTTCTCTCTTCGTACGTGAAGCTGATTAGAAAGAAATATAAAACAACTAGTTTTATATTTATCGATCCATATGTTTCACGATATTGCTACCCTTTTTTTATCAAAATTGCAAAATTAGATAATTTGATGTACAAATATATATATATATATATATATATAGAGAGAGAGAGGGGGGTGGGGGGAGAGGCGAGAAAGGGGGGAGAGAGAGAGAGAGAGAGAGAGAGAGAGCAATAATCTTGTTTCATATAAGATTGCAACTAATATTAATTAAAATTCAATCAAATTAGTCGAATCGAATAAAGATCAAAAGCGCACAGCGCATATTTAGAAATATGAATGATCTTCTCTCTTACCGATCTGGCTGCTGCGGCATGTTGCTATTGTTGTTATTCTGATCCAACTGCATTGTCTCACTAGCGAACAACTTATAATCGAGCATAGTTTCCGAGTCTGTTGCAGGGTTCAATGGTGCGCTCGACGTCTGCACGCAGGACTCGAACATTGATCGTTTCTTCTCAAATTACACAATGTGTGCTGCAATCGATATAACAAAAAAAAATCTTCAAACATTTAATGTCAGCGGCATCGATAACCGCTACCGATCGACGCTGCTCGTTTCGCCACCAATTCGCGACGACGGAATTTGAAATTCAAATTTTATTAACTGGTGAACCTCATCGGAGACGAAGAGTGTCCTGTTACGTTTAATTAACTTGAATGAACGCACTCGACGCGATATCGACGGAGATCACAATTCAACGCAAAGGACCTTTGCACGATCAATATTATCGAAACAATACGCTGTATTAATGATATTAACAGAACTTCGTTATTCTAATATTAATATACTTCAAACGACTCAATCGTATTACACAAATCCCTTTCTCTTTTATTTAACGACACAAAATGTTAAATAAAATCAATTAAAATAATATAAAAGATAAGAAGAGTCCATCGAAAGATTATTATAAAACATAGATTTAATATGATTATGAAAATATCTTAAGTGATTTAAAGTTTAACTAAAAATTGAATAATAAAAATTGTCTAAAGTTAATTCAGTTTGGATCTTATTGTCAATAATTTTTCAGGAAGAAATATTATTAAAAGAAAACTATCAGTGTATAATATTAAGTATAATTTCGCAATAAGAAATATTTTCTATAATAATTCAATTACACACATTAGATCAAATCTGCATAACGTTACTCTTAGATATTAAATGTAATATATTGAGCTTTTTTCGAGAAGAAACAATTTTAGAAACATTATATTATTTCTAAATAATCAAATTTTTTAACAGTACACACAATACAGAATATTAAGAATTAATACTAAAGATGCTAGAATATGGCTTTAGGAAAATTTTACAATCAATAAACCGAATACTCTCGAACATGGAAGTTCGCGTTTTCGCCTACTTACCAAAGAGAATACACTACTTGGTACGATCTAAATCGTTCAGTACACACAAACACTTGGAGTTATCCAAACTTCGAAAATGGAACTCAAGACTATTGAACGCTAGGGAAATCGATGAAAATGTACAAACGTGACGAGGATCGAAGCACAAGTCATTCGAAGAAAAGTCTGCGTACCGGCCCGGAGCACGAGTTCAACTGCGCACTAGTTTGAATATGTCCGCAGACTAAGGTCGTGGCGCGATATTGTTATCTAGTGCCAGGTAGATCGTGTACGTAAACATAAACGAAAATGTCCCGAGTAGCGTTCTGAAGCAGAAATTCGCCGTTGTCGTAAATATCTTTCTATTATTATATAGGGTGTCCTAATCTTTGCTTCTGTTTTATAAATAGAGTATCACGGAAAAACGTAAAATTAAACGTACAATTAAACATTAGGATTTTATATATATATATAGAATTTATATTTCCATAGTATTTGATTTTTAATTACCTATTTGTGTAATCTCTATTACATTGTTCTTACATGTTTTGTTATGTATAATATAATATTTGTTTTCTTATAATATTATTATAAATTTAAGATGAGACAATTATTCTCTTAAATAAAATTCGTGTTCAAGATAGGGAAGTTTATAGTCGTTAAACAATACTATATTTTTATACAAAAATTTTTGTACAAAAATTATAAATCTGTATTCAATGCTATATTATGTGTAAAATTTTTAATCTTTGTGAATATTTTTAAATGAATTAGCTTATAGGAAATTTATACTATGTATTATTGTCCATAATTGTGATGTTCAAGAAATATCTTTTCATTTCGATTAAGGATTTTACACGCAGATATTAAAAATAAATCGATAATATAAAGAGCAATGAAAAATGATATGAAATCATAATAAACAAGTAAGAGATGAATATTCTAAGAATATTCTAAGAGATGAATATTCTAAGATAGAGAGAGAGAGAGGAGAGAGAGAGAATATTCTAAATCATAATAAAATTTACGATATTATAGTAGAGATCTAGAATGGCTGTAAGAAGTACGTTTTTATATTTTTCTCGTAGCGATTTATCAATCAGTAAATTTCGTAAATTTTCTTTATAATATAACATTAGGAACATTATCGCATGAGAACTTTGATCGAAATAACTGATTAAATATTAAAGTAGATAATTGAAATCTGAAAAAAACAATATTTAGTGTCGTTATTTTAAAGAACTTAGAAATAACTGATATTGGGAACAAGATATCGATATTTTTATAGTATCGAACTATCGTAAGCATCTCGTAATTTAGCGACGCAAAAGTGGAACTGAAACACTCGCAGTTTTTATTGGCAACGATATCGGATATGCCCTCGCGTCGCACGAACATGGTGGAAGAATCTTTAAAAGATCGGCACGAGTGGGCGGCCATATTCTACTACAAAGGTGGAAGCTAGGAGAAGAAGAAGCGTTGAGAAGGCTCCGCGCGTAAACTGATATTCCGTTCGGAGCACCGAGGCGAGAAAAGTGTAGCCCGAGCTTAAGAGGTACAAAAAAAGCGCTTTCCACCTTCGCGAAGTAAGCAACGTCTCTCTGGCTCGTTCCTTGGAGGAGATGGAAGCGCGAGAGGAAGGTTCGGGGATTGGATTCAAGGACTGAAGAGCAAGTGGCAGAACGCGGAGGATCTTATTTACCGGTGAAGGAGAGTCAGTTTTTCCACGGACACATAATCTCTCTCCACCGGCACTGGTCGACCGTCTGCGTCATATTTCATTCCGAATATAACTTCGGCTTTGACGCCGTAGGCATATATTTCTTCAATACCTTATTCCGTCTCTGTCAAAAAGTATTTTTGATGACAGACCGAAAGACATCTATCACAATGTGACTGTCGCCAAAAGTACAATTTTCTTTTTATTATTACCATTCTCGGATATAATATCTTGACGTTCGAAAAGCGAAGATAGAAATTCGATCATCATAATCGTAAATAATTACGTATTAACTTAAATTGTGCTGGAAACAAGCACATTTACATTTTTATATTTAAAAGAAGCACGGAAAAATGCGAGAATTCAAATAAAGTAAAGAAGAAAGAACGAAGAAATTTAATTCACGAGCTATAAAAGAGGCAAAGGGCAACAATGTATTATAATCTGCATAAAAGGTACATGTAAATTTTTCCATGGCGTATACATTACACAAGATGTACTTTATAAAGTATTTGAAATAATGCAGACTATTTAATCGAGAATAGGGGTTATTTACATAAAATCGTTTTTTCTGCAAGAAAGATACACGAAAAGAGATTAATTAGTACTTATATCATAAGTAGCTGAGGGATATTTAGAAGGTAATTAATATTCTCGCGTGAATAGCTAAAACATATTGACACCATCCACCTTGCATAACTTGTGCCTCCTCATCTTGCTACGAGTAATTTCCGCAGTTCGGTACTTCAATATGCAACGGTGCGGGAATAAACTTCGAGGGTTAAAGAGCAAGAGGGCGGAAGCGGGCGACCAAAGTACGCAGTCTTCTTTTCTTTTTTTTTTGTTTTTAACTGACGTGCAGCTCTCCGCTTCATCGGCGAACTGGGTCTTGACGTACGTAGTACGACATCCTCCTTGCATCGCTTCAGTTTTTAGGTATTACGTGGCGCACTTGACTTCTTAACTTTTTCTTCGGGAAAGTTCTCGACAGTGCTCGAAAGCGAAATAAGGATAGGGCGTTTTCATTACATAAAATGAGATGTCATGTTTGGAGTGGACGTATGCTCTCCTCAAACTCGGTTTTCCATGGAGCAGACCGTGGCAGTTTCTTTAATTAAATTACTTGTAAATAAAATATAATGTGACATAAAAGAATCCCTCGTCATTAAAATAATATATTTTGGATTATGTTAGTTATTTGTAAAAGCAATTGAACCGAATAATGTGAATGTCCGAAAAAGTTAAACAAATTATTGATGGCGCTATTGTTCTCTCTTATTTAAATATTATGTCAGTAACATTTATCTATTAATTACTCATTAAATAATATTTATATTAGAATAGAATTTTTTAGAAAGCTTTTGCCAAATTTTGATAATCTATCTTATAATTCCGCTTGTCCACTGATGTTTTAAGTAACTAATTCCATAATATAACAATGCAATAGTTCTGTTATAATTAATAAAATACCATAGAGAAACATGAAAATGTATTGATTATATTGCGATATTTAACACCGCGTTTTTGCTTTTGATAAACAAAGGTTTTCATTAATGAAAGTAAGAACTACAGATAAGGAACAATTCAAAGATTGAAAAGGATAAGGCAAATGCACCGATTGAAATATGACAGGATACCGCATGCAGTGACGAGAATCCGCTTTACACGCAAGTTTATCGAGAGTCTCTCGGCCGTACAACAAGCTACGCTAGCCAAGCTAATTTAGAATTGCAGCCTTAGGTAGCGAGCACCTCCCTTCCTTCACCACTTTTCTCGCTCTCGCGTTTTTTTCGCCCGGTCGACTATTTTCCTGTCCACCGTCGCGCTTGTCGCGAGCCAACTTGTTACAAAGGAACCTACGTCGCCAAAGGGCGAACGTAAAATTGGCTCGAGGAAAAGTTTTGCAGACGCGATACGGTTTTACTAGAAAAAGAAAAATTGTGATCCATTAACATTGGGTTGTGCCAACTCTGCTTAGCGCGACCAGCGAATAGAATTTTCTTTCCGTATTGCAATGGAAGCTATAATCCAAAGAGAAACAAAGAATCGCTAATGAAATATTTAACGAAAAAGATACAACAAATTTTTCAAGCATCATTTTTATGTAATAATTTCAATTTTTTATTTAAAAGTGCTATATATGGTTGAATTTGTTTATCAGTTTTTACTTTCAATCTTGTTTATCAGTCTATTACTTTTCTGTAATATAATCTTTTGCTGGAAAAATTAATAGTAGACACTCAAGTAATAATAAATAAAAAATTAATAAAATTATTTTTACAAAAAATTAATAATCATTATACAAGCACCTAAAATAGGATACATAGTCATAAGATGTAAATTAGGACACTACTCCTCGTGAATAATTTACACAATTTGCGCGCATGCATGATGTGATATACATACATATACTAATACACTTCTATAAAAATTTTATGCATTGAAAAAGACGCATAGAGCATGTGGATAACTCAGTTGCGCCTTTTTGATTGATGTTATGTTTCTACTCGCTATTCGCATGCGCCAAAAGTCATAACAAAGTTAGATAGACCGTGAATTTTCAGCAAATTCACCAGCTAATTATTTATTGTGCTTATGCGCCGTCGTGCATTCCCCCAGAACATAGAGGCAATGATTTATTGTATAATGAATGAAATCATAGAATAATAATCATTTCGGGCGCAGTGACACGCGAACTTGGATTCGTTACACATTCGACTACGGTGGACGGTTACATAATTACAGCACAGTTCAATTGTTGCCTTTCGGAATTATGTAGTAGGTCCTTGAGTACCGACAACATTCGATCGGCGCGCTGTTTTAATATTTAAATACTTCTAGGAACTATCGATGTTCCGCTATCGTGTATCATTGCGAAACGTAAAACAAAGAAAAAGCAATGTGAAGGCGCATTTCAATAAATTTCACTCATCTATAGGATAGTAAAACCAGACGTGGTTCGTCATTTCGAACGCGGTAACACGCAAATGCGAGCTTATTATAGAACTGTGGTAAGCTGTTTCGTAATTATGACAGAGTTCGCAAATAATTTAACAGGACCTCAAGCGAGATTGCGAAGTTCCTGAATTCAATATTTTGCACACTTTTACATGCTTCAATTTATAAATTATTTTATATTGTTTATTTATCTATTATTATTATTGTTTATTTATTAGTAACGCTAAATTTTGTTGTGCATATGTAGGAATAATTTTTCAACAAAATTTGTGCAATCGTATAAACTCGCATAAAATCTTTCTGTTTTGTCACAATAAAAGAAGAGAGACTTTTAACCCTAGCACACCACACTTATTTTTGTGTGCCTTAGGCCGCCAAACATGGTCTGTCGGACCAACGATTCTTATTGCTCTATAACTTTTCAAAAAATGCGTCTATTGAGGTTTAATTATAGTGAAATCGAAACGCCAGACTCCGACTAACATGAAGAAGCAATCGTTAAACCCAAAAGGTTATTTGTTCAAAAGTTATAACATTTATAAACAAACGTGTCAGTCCACCAAAACTGTCGGTCCACCAGACCGCGTTATGGTTTGCTAGGGTTAAAAAGCCTGAATTTAACAGAACAACGTGTTGGAAAATAAAGAGAAAATAATATGCGCAATATCTGAAAATATACTCAGATACACTAAAATCATATATTACACGGAGAAAATTTTATATTGAAAATTACTATGTATGGCAGTAGCCGTGGACTATTGCTGGAATTATAAAAATTTTTACTATGTAAAACAATGAAAAACATAGTAAAAATTTTTATAATTCCAGCAATAGTCAACGGCTACTGCCATACATAGTAATTTTTAGTATAAAATTTTCTCCGTGTAATACCACAAAAAATTGATATTTTAATACTTGTAATACGCGTGGGATATTTCGTTATGCGTATAACACGCCAACGCAAACATCAGTACAACTGGCGAGGAACATCGTAAAACTGTACACAATACGCCTTCGTAAATGTTGCAAATACGTAGCGTCGACTGAAAGCGAGTGCGAGTGATCCAGAACTTCATGTTTGCACAAGCGGGCAGCGGAACGCGGATATTTCGCGCGAGGCATAAATGTGAAAAAAGAATCAGATACACGCCGGGCAAATGCATTTGATTAATTACGACGTGGACGTTTTTCAGTCGTAAAGCAAATAGAATCCGTCCCTGGCGTCATTCCGAGCCTGCCGAGCACCGGCAAAGCCCGGTACGTGTAAACCCGGCGAACAATGAATAATATTGCGCCTGTTTGCATTTCATCGCGCTCGCACACATTACTAACGCCCCGTCTGAACTGGTCCGGTCTTTTCGATAGGGCGGCTCGGCTCGAAGGTTGGTGTGAAATTGCGGGGGTTGGACGAACCGTGCCGGGCACTCAAGTAATAACGAAATTGACGCAGGAAACGCGAGCGCGAACTCGAGTGCGCGGGCTTATGTAAATGCGAGTGATAGCGGTCGGGGAAGTGTAGACCAATTAATTTGCTCGGTGCATAAACGCGCGGCATGCGCGAGACTGCTCTTCTCGGCAACGATGATCGATCGATTTGCATACGTTATTCGTGAACGATCGGCTGCGACGCAAACAATGTAACGCTAGAGCGGCTCTCGGATTTTTGATTCGCCGATAAAACGAAACATGAAAATTACATACAAGAATTTCAAGATCGATTTCGGAAGCCGACTTCCGTGCAACAAAAATTCAATTGGATCCTATTATTTTTAATAACCTTTTAAGATTTCTCTCTGTTACTAACTGCATTAAGATTCTGCATCAAGAAGAAGCTCTATCTAAAATTCGGTAAAGAATAAGATTATAAAAATAAAGAAAAAGTATAAAGAGCGTAAAGGGGATCGGAATAAGCTAACTTTGTTTAAAGCGCGTTCCATATCATTTTATCTTTTTGGCTGTAGAACTTTCATTTTATATTTCGCATTTCCATTGCGCACAAGTGTACCAAAATATTTTCGCATCTTGTTGCGCTTGCAATTAGGCACGATCAGGTCATTACGCCGCGGCTCCGCGGGTATCACGCGCGGCCGTTTAATCACGCGTCGTTTCGTGCATTAAGTAAATCCGATTACCGGACAATGCCGCGCAAATTCGATTCCACTGCTGCCGCAACGTAGGAAAATTAATGTACGCCACCCGCCGCCCATCTACCCGCCGGCAGGTCGTCGGCACGTTCGACGTGACGAAGGAAACTGCTGGCGCAGAGGTCGGGGATTTTCCTCCGTTTTTCTACTCGCCAAGTAGGTCTTTCCCGCCATCTCTTTCTCTTTGTCGACGCGGCCACTGCCTTCCTCACTTCGCCGACGAGCAATTCGCGTTCTTACTGCCGCGAGAAAAAAAAGAGAAGACTATGGGGAGCAGGAGAAGGAAGCGATAGAGGACGGCGCGGCGGGTGCCCCCTTATTTGCAGGAGCTTAACGATAGATCCGTTTCGCGAACGGAGCAAAAGGTAATTTACATTCAATTCAGGAAATCCCAGATGTCTATTGGCTAAAGGACCGGCCCGGAGAAGAATACCCGACTACCTACATCGGATATCCGGTATCTGCATAATTCTGGCTCCGTTCTTTCTATTCCGCTCCAAACCTGTCCGGACACCACCACGATCCTCTCGTCCCCGCCCGTCTCTCTTCGCTCTTCATTGAATCCTATTCGAACGATTCGGGTTGCCTACAGTCTCCTTCAGCTATCTCCGTGCGCTTCTTTGGGGTGTCAGATCTTATCGATTAAAGGCGGCCGGTTTGGATCGCGGACCGTAAACGCCCGATCGCCGATACGAAGGGGTCGATCGGGTAGGTCCAAAGTACACGCAATTAAAGTTTCAATCCTCCCCTTCTCCCTCCTTAATTTCCCCCCAGACGGCTGGGGATCGAGCCACTCTCTTCGTTGATACCGGAAAGTACGACGGAACGAGTATCCAGGACGCTCCTATTCAAATGTTTTCGCTCGCTCGCTACTCTCTTCTTCAAGTGAAATCCTCTCGTAGCCTCACTCTTTCCCGCTATAGGCTTCTTCGTTTGCGTCGACCTTTTTCTACGTCTCTTAAAGGATTTTATCTGCCGAAGCGCGGAAACTTCCCGCCCGACGGAGATGTTTAACTTGAAGACGGCAGCCACGCTGCCAAAGGCAGTAATATGGTATCGATTGGTCTCGCAAAATATGGCGGTATCACGCCATTTCCTGAAGCATTTCCAAAGTATACTATTACATCATCGTTTTCGCAATAATTGTGCATCATTAATGATTTTTCAAAGTTGCATGCTTCAAATTAATGTATTTGTTAATCAAAAAAACAATGTAATAATTATAAAGAATACAAATTTATTATATATTTACAAATATTTAAGTTGAAAAATGCAGCTTTGAAACTATCATTAATTATATGAAATTGTACGAAATATTTTATAATTTTTACACATTTTTTAAAATTGTTAAATAATATATTTTATTTCTTGATCACATTTAACAAAAGAAGGTAACATTCAAATAAATATACTATCTTTATCGCTTCATGTCAATTCAAAGACTGAGAAGTTACTGCAACTTAAAGATCTGACACAATTCTAGAATAAGAAAGTTATAAATCTTTTTTTGTAAGAGAATATAATTTGTTTTTCAATATTAAATATTCCATCCGCCATCTCTTTATACATGCTTTATGCTTCGTCTGAATTTTAGGTCAGGAAATAGCTCATGTATAATGAAATATCGCCGGTTGGGTGTAAGATTTGTTCTTTGTAGCACAATATTTTGCAGTCATCGCAACTTGTTTCGCGCGTAACAAGCCGAACGAGATAAATCGAGTAATTCATTCTCGGCGTAAAGTCATACTTATTTGTGCGGATAAGTCTTAATAGCCACGGTATAAATCTCAAGTCATAATTAGTAGGGTGGAACGAAAGTGGCTTTTGGACCGCGGGAACTTTCAGATTTATGTCCTCTTATAGAAGACCCTCTAGAAGAGAGTTATATTACATCCGTGTATCTTATTATAGACGGTGGGAACGGTGTACGTTGCAAGCCAAAAACTTATACAAACGTCAAAATAGTTCGTCTCGCGGGATGCACAATGGCGGAGAACGAGCGGTTTTTCAAGCACTCGCCGAAGAAGAATCACCGCGAGAAAGTCGAGGGAACTTTATGATTTCAGAAAAAAAAAAAAGAAAATCAAGAGAAAGATGGAACAGAGATAAATCGGTTGGTCGAGCGACGAGAGGAGCGTGTTCTCCTTCTCCCGTTCCTTCCGGTTGCGTCTTTTCCTCTCGTCCCTTCGTCTTTTTTTTCCGAGGACAAAAGCATCGCGCGGCACATTCTAATTAGAGGGACTTCTATTATGCCGCTGAAGACAGATAATGGAACCTACAGTGTAAAACTCTTGCGTGCGATCTCTCTTCCCCCACGACGTAAATCGCGGTCGCTGCCACTCTCGCCTTGCCCCTTCTTACGCTGGTCGTGCGACCCACTTTCTTAATTGTTCCTCTATTAAAATACACTCTAATTAATATCCATTATGTCTGATATATATTGCTCCGCCAGTAACGCGCCAAGCAAGAGAGCGGCTTTGTACCCTACGAATATTTGAGGAAATCGCGTCTCAGGAAAACGCGAACTCTACCGTAACGGAAGAAAAGACGTCTTAAGATGGAGAGAAATGACTTAAGCAAATCGACATTATTCCTTCGAACCGATCAATGCGTACTAAAAGAAAAAATTTATAGAAATAAGACAAAAAGATGGTTATCACTTTTTATCTGAAATTAATTGCTAATTAATGCTCCTATAGAAATTATAAATACCAATTATCCTTAAATTGATATTTCTTAATCCAATGATGACAATAAAAAAAGAACTAAATAAACGTTATCTATTCACATTAAAAGATATCAGTTCAGTTGGCTTGAAGATCCGTACAAATTCTGAATGTAATCCTTTCTGCGGCACGCATGTCATGTTACGAGATTGTAAGATTTTTCTGTAAATGTCACATCAGCGACAAAATGAATCATCGTTATGTTTACGCGAAAGAGACAAATTGCACCGGGGTTGTTGTACCTCAACGAGATACTCTGAAGACAGCATGTCTCTCATACAGCCGGAAAGAATCGTTTCGGTTGTATATGAGCTATTTGCTTGGAAAATGCGGTGAATCAGATTTTAAAAAATTTCTTTATATCAGAAATACCAATAAAACAATGTTTGTTAATAAAAGATTTTTTTCCAAATTAGAGAAAGCAGATATTTGAATAGAATTTTATTTGCGTATGACATAAAATAATGTAATTATACGTTTTGTTTGAACTCTTCAAAAATTATTTTGTAATATTTCGCATTTATAACCAAATATACATCAAGAGCATTCTACTGTGACGTAAACATTTCAAAAACACATGTGTACTTTTTACGTGCACGGAAAGAACGGTTTTGCTGAAGTATCTAAAAATTTGGCTAGATACAGATCTGAAAAATAATTTTATTGGACCATCAAAATAATTATGTAGGACGTTCAAGTATGATGATAGTCCTGCAAAAAGTTTTGATATTCTAGCAACTATTTTGTGCGTCCTGCATAATTATTTTGATGGTCCAATAAAATTATTTTTCAGATCTGTATCTAGCCAAATTTTTAGATACTCCAGCAAAACTGTTCTTTCCGTGTGTACACTTTTATTTATATGTATATATTTATGTCACGAATGTGTGTGAAAGGCTTAAATCCTTCGATATGGCCTTTTGCATTTATCACGGAAAGAACGGTTTTGCTGAAATATTAAAAAATTTGGCCAGATACAGATCTGAAAAATAATTTTGTTGGATCATCAAAATAATTATGTAGGACACTCCAACATAATGATAATGCTGCAAAAAGTTTTGATATTCTAGCAACTATTTTAGACGCCCTACATAATTATTTTGATGATCCAACAAAATTATTTTTCAGATCTGTATCTGGCCAAATTTTTTAATATTTCAGCAAAACCATTCTTTCCGTGTACTATTAAACCTAAAACATAGTCACGACATCCTCAGGATAAACAGCTCATATCGTCTTTTACTTGTCGGCGTACTTTCGCGTTATCCTTTCTTCCGACCTGTCGGCGCAAGATTACAAGACCCAGCTTCAGCAGGAAATCGGTTTGTGTGGCCTCGTCGGTTCGCACCATTCTTCCTCTCCCTCCGCAACCTATGCAAACCGGTTCGAGACTATGTAAAGCAATGCTAATCCGCCGATAAAACCCTCGCCGACGAGCGCACCCCGTGCGGCGCATTTTCGACGACGCGTCCTTTCCCCGTTCGCCATCACGTGTATGTGTGTCGTGAGTGCACCGCAATGTATATAACGCCTACCTACTGTGTAGTCACTTCTGACGTATTTTCACGTAATCCACGCGGACGCGCGCACTCCACGGTAACTCTATTAGATTCCAGGGAAAGGTTTATCCTTTGCTCCCAGCCATTTGCTTCTCCTTTTCGTTGCCGCTGATATGGTAGTAGTCCGCAAACCGACTAACCGCGACTCAGACGCTTCTGATAAGCTCTTGCAGTTTCGTATCAAACGCATCTACGAACGTTGGATACGCTCACGAGGCGGTTAAGCTAGGTTTCGATAGCGGTTCCATCGGTGCGCCGAGGTTACCCAAACGACATGAATGATAAATCGTTCGTGTGCACTTAGTGGATTAGAGCGGAATAGGCGCCTATTTCGTGTGTTTTAAGTATTCTAAGACATCCAATAAGGTGGAAAAGTAAGTATCGAGGGATAGAATTCGATTATATCAACAGAAGTAACTCTGCTTCATAATAAATAGGTTGCTGAATTATTTAGTATCGAAGCAAGTAATCGCAAGTAGATAATGAGCTCATGGGTCAGACGTCAAATAATCTAATTTATTATCTCGGTTTAATGTACGTGTGCAAAGCAATAAAATGTTTAGCATAAATAATTTATAACTAAATATCCAATATTTTGTGTGTGTGTGTGTGTGTTTTGAGCATAAACCTATTTTTTAAAAAGATTCACCAAAGTAGAATATCATTTTCAAAATGTTTTTTATCGGCATATTTATCCGATATATAGATCTCCAGTTTTCCTCGATTCCTGCTTGGAAATCATGCCTAGCGGGAAGGCCGGAAATAACACGGCTGTTTAAGGACTTCTCTCGAAAGTTTTTCCCCTCGTGACACGCCGGCGTAATCAAAATCTAAAGCGCGTCTTCAAGACGGGCGAATATTTTCGGCGGGCTTTATCGCGATGAAAGAGAACGGTTCGCGATTCGGTGTGCGGTGCGACGAGAAGTTATGAACGTTTTAGTTGAAGCATTAACGAAGACGGCATTTAAAAGTTGAGACCCGCCCGAAGTTCCGACGCGTAAACATTAAAGCCAGCCGGCTAAGTGGCACCGTTACTTCTTCGCCGAGGAAATAGCTGCGCCCGGCCCGAGACCGAGTTCGTTCTTGATTACGGTATTTCTGGCCCGCGCTTCCGACAGAGCTTTCCCTCCCGAAGCGTGGATATGCTCCGGGAAAAATGTTAGTACTACTGGACGGTCGTTTCCTTCGTCGGGTGACTTCATGCTTATTTCCGCGGAAGGAAAAGAAATCGCGTCAGCTTTATTCCGTTCTGAATACCCACGAAGAAAAGTTTCAGCGCTGAGAAGACAAATCGCTCTTGCGTCGTGCGAAAAGCGCTTTTCTTGATGCCAATTTTCTCCCCTAATCGTTCTAATTCGGATAAATATTGCGTGAACATTCGTCGATAAATACTAGGTATACATGTTTTCTTTATTATTTCTTTTAATTCAATTTATATCAATTTTGCATCATACATATTGAGAATGTCATCACTTTTTTCGTTTTCTTTCTCTTTTATCGTACTTTCAGATTTTTTCTTTTATTATAAAGTGTAGAATTTTTTGTTGCCAGTCGACTTTCGTTCAAGGCACGTATCGATTCTTTTGTACAATACTTTCAAAGACATTTACGCAGCATTTTTTATTTTATGACATCCGCAGAGCAGACATCGAGTCGCGACTGGTACAAAGCATTTTCTCTCATTCCATAGCGCGCCATCGGAATTTAATAAAACTCTCACTTGGCATACGTACGCGTTCAAGAGACAGAAATGCAGAGGCCTAAACGTATTCGAATGCGCATACAAACCAACAGCTCGAAATTGAAAGTTTTATTGGAATTTAATCAGCCAATCGATCGATCAATTCTGCAAAGGCGTGATTACTTTTCGTGTTATCTTACAAACTAATAAAAATATTTTTGGAATAAAATTGTAAAATATTAAAATTTTTTAAATCTTATATTATAAGTAATTATATATATATATATGAAACGTATTAAACATCACGAAAATATTTTTGCTCTGTTGAAAATTTGGTTAATCTATTAATGAAGGGGGATAGATACTTTTGACTTTCAACAGTATTGAAATAAAATTAATAATAAAGTATGTATCAACTTAATTTTTATATATCCTTCGTCTTAATATTATCCTTCTCTCGCTTGAGAGAATAAAATGCATCACAATTATTAATATTCAAGACCTTCGAGAAAGGATAATTACAGCTTGTGCAACTTTGGATCCAAATAGTCTAATATCTGCTACGCATAGTCATTTGATAAAACAGCAGAACTTTGTGTTGCAGAAGGAGGCAAACAATTTGAACATTTGCTTACATAAGTTACAATTATTCTTTATTGTACAATGCTGCAAACTTTAATATCAAATATGAAATAAAATATTAATAAAAATGATATTTGTGGTAGTGCGTTAAATTCGTCTTAAAGTCCCCTACAATATTATGAAAAAAAGAGTATGGTGCCATTTAAAAAAAGAGCATGGTGCCATTTAAGGTGACATTGACTTTTTTTATGAAAAAAATTTTTTTTTCAATTTTTTTATTAGAGGTTGTACCTTGCGTGAAATAGATAAACTTTCACCTTACAACCTTTTTTTTAAACTGTTGAAAGTGTCTCAAAATCGTGCGGACCGTTACGCTGGACACCCTGTATATATATATACATATATATATATATATATATATATATACATAGTGTTCCGTCTAATATATATCCCATTTAAAGAAGTATCACCATCAAATAATCCATAAAAACTGTTTTTTAAATATATAATATGTGATAATAATAATGTAATATAACTATATTTATAAAATTATCTATTATATGAAACCATAAAGAGGAAGACCTGGTACGGTGAGAAATGAAGGATCCAAACATATATAAAATTGGTCATCTGGGGAGTTAAGGACGCGACGATTTAATGGATAGTTAAAACGTGTATCGGTCCATACCGGCTAGGATATAGTAACGCCGTTATGCTCACCGTTAACCTTTCACGGATTATAGGCTCGAGGTTTAGAACCTGTGCAGTCGTAACGCGTCGCAAAGCCGGCTGTGTATAAGCACCGCGACGACCAACGATGAAATCCGTTTTTCAACACCGTTGCAAGCATAACGCGGTACGAAATAAAGGTCATAAAACAACGCCGAGGTCACAAGAAAAATGCGTTGCCGGACAACGTGCATCTAGTAAAAGTTCATTATCCTATGTACAAAATTTACAACTGGAGTCGACTCTAAATGATGCATCTAGTCCACATATTTCGAAGCTGAAATATATAAAAGTCTTTCCGAAAAAATATCACGCGCGAGAACTTTATCAGAATAATATTTCAGCAGAGAAATGTGTAAGAATAAAATTGCAACTAATATTCAATTGTCGAAACAGAAGTAATTTATGCAAAAATATTACCAAGTGTAAAGTCGATTTAAAAATATTTTAGCAAATAAATGTTTAGATTAATTGTTGTATAGCTTCTGTAAAAATTTGCGTCAGTCAATTTTCAATAACTTTTTTAAAAATCGAAGCGTATACAGATAACAGATATTTGTTTGCATATATTCGCTAAATATTTCCAATTTGCCATACTCATTAACTTATTAGAAATAACAAGACTTACACTCATTATAGTTTCTACAAATGATGTGTATCAAACGTGACGGAATAACTTACCTGAAACAGAAAAATAATATTATTATTAAAACGTGTGTCATATATTTTTCCTACTATTATTCTAATCATTTCTCTTACACTATTCATCCTGCTCATTTTTATATATGTATAATGCGCACGGAAATATTTTCCAATATTCGATACAATTTTCGTTTACAATAAGCATTACGATAATGATCAAGGTAATCTGTTGTACGCTCAATCGATCACTACCAGAGACGCGAAGCTGCTTGGAGCTTCAGCATAATGAAGAGTAAGAACTTTATTTTAACATAAAAGCAATGACGTGGTCATGACATGGCTTTGTTCGCGCGGGCCCAAGTTTCCTCCGTAATCCTGCGAAAGGATGAGGAAGGGGAGGACCTACAGCAACAACAACAACGCGAATCCTCGTTAGTTGGTGTGGAGGTAATGGTGGAGATGAGTTCGAGTTGTGCCGAGAAACTAAACCGATATATCTGGTGTCTGCGTAGTTTCCAGGAGCGAGCCGGCACTCTATCTGATAACTGCGTGCGAAATTAATTAATTAATTAGTTAATTAAGATTCGTCGGCTGCGACGACGCGGGGTTGCCCGCCTAGACGCAGTGCCCTTACTTTCAAACTCTATTCGAGGGATGGGAGATAAAGCTGTATCTCCGAAGGACCCGCGCGACTTTCTACTTTCTCGATATAATGCACGATACAGATATAACGGCAGATTGTCTCGGAAGTTCGTCGTCGGAAAAACCACATGCACTCAGGAATGTTCGTTGTTCGAGGGCGGGGAAGTCGAGGGCGGAGTGGCAGACAAGCTGTAAGAAGTTTTTAGCACGGAATTATGGTGGTGGACCAGGTGTAACGACGGAAAGTATGGCGGATGGCGATGGGTGCAGGCGCTTTCTTGTTTCGAGAAGATCTGATGCATTATAGATGAGCACGGTATATCTCGTAGTATCGATCGGATGCATATTTCTCTCGCGAATATAGCAACTATAATGTCGCGCGGAACACGCCAGAAACGCCGGTTAATTTAACGTTAATTAATGATTAGAGTAACGTTAATCCAAGTTAAATTATTTTTTATACATCTAATATGAAATTCTTTTCTCGTGTATCTACTGTTATCGTGTATCTGCTTACTGTTACATATAACATAGATAGCATATCGATAACTTAATGTTACATATGCCACACTTGGTACAGCTCAAATTAAATATGGAAGATACAAGAAGAAACAAGAAAATTTGTCATATTGAAGAAAAATATACTATTTTTATACTATATTTATATTAATTCTTCTACACACAAATATATCTGCAATCGCATAACTAGATAAGAATATTTAAATTGCGGAAGTCGTTAAAATATTATGTTAATATTTAATAGTATGCAACTTTTTTAAGACGGAATTCTTTTTCCTTCTATTTTTTACGAAATTAGCGAAAAAATACACGGATAAACGGTTTTGCTAAAGCATCTGAAAATTTAGCCAAATACAGATCTGAAAATAATTTTGTTGAACTATCAAAATAATTATGTAGAATGCTCTCTCTCTCTCTCTTTCAAGCTGGCTGTTAGAATATTAAAAAACTTTTTTGCAGCATTATCATTATGTGCTTGCGAGAGACTGTTCTGCATAATTATTTTAATAGACCAATATAATTATTTTTAGATCTGTATCTAGCTAAATTTTTAGATACTTCAGCAAAATTGTTTGTGCCGTGTATGTATATTAAATATATAATTCTATTTGTATATAAACCATTCAAGCAATTTCAAAAAGCAATTTTTTCCATTACAATTAGTATAAAAGCATTTAATTTACTAAGATCAATTTTTAATCCAATAAATTTGCACGCAAACAAATGTTCTGGAAATGGAGAAGCGAATGAATAAACCACGCACACCACAAATATTCGTTGAAACGCCAAAGTGTATATATATCTTTTTTTTCAGATTAAATTACTCTCGCGGGCAATATCAAAATAAAACGCGTCATACAACACGAACTGCGTTTAAAAAATGTTCTAAAGCGCATGTAGTTATTTAATTTAAAATTGTTACGCGCATTACTGCAAATTTCCTGCGATGAAAGTTATTGCAGAAACATAAATTTATAATTACCTACAATATCGACATCATCGTCGCTAATGCTTCTCTTCTAACATTTCATAAAAAGAAACAAAAGAGAAGTCATAAATTTCTAATATTTATTTATAATGTTATTTGTAAATAATTTATTAATTGCTTGTTAACAGTAAAGCCACATACGAATTAATTTTGATAGAGTTGCATAATTTAGTTGTCTGCTTCGTACCAATATTTTCTATAAGTATCTTGGCTAAGAAAAAAAAATATTTTACAAAAATGTGGTGCTGAGGTTCCCTTGCTTTCAAAAATTAAGAGGACATTAGTTCGCTGGTAACGTACGCTTAATCGATGTCGATTCACGCATTTGCAGACTATGAAGGGCGATTATCGGCGCAAGGCGCGTAAGTGTTCGACGGCCGAATCTTAATTTACCTGTCTGTCCTGGTTTCAATCGATTCGACCAGTCGGACACCTGCAGCACACGCATCGAGACCCCTCATATGCACTTCCATCACACGTGCAGAAAGGTGGGTTAGTCTGTGTGACGCTAATTCTCTCTCTCTCTCTTTTTGGCACACATGCTAACTTCACTCAAGAACTCTTTCATGACAGCTCGTTAATTTTCAAGCTACGATCGTATTTGGCGAGAGCAGGAGAGAGAGAGAGAGAGAGAGAGAGAGAGAGAGAGAGAGAGAGGAGTGTAAAGAGTGATAATTGAAAACGTCAAAATCATCAAAGGCTGTGCGTTTAACGAGCAATTTCAATGGAACGCGTTCAGTAAAATTCGTGACGTTTAAAAAATTGGTGAACAGCTCAGTCCGATAATATTGGAAAGATCTCCGATGTTACTTTTCTTTTCTCCTCGTGCAATTCTTTCTCGCAACACGAGCTGGCAAGCGTAGATATTTATACAATGATGTTCATAAAGTATAATAATATGATAAAGTATAATATAATAAAGTTATAAATAGTCAAATGTTTCAAACTTTAAAACTTGCTCCCTTGACCCCTCACTCCAAGATCCTTTTCAACTAGACGTGCATACGGATTAAGTTGCCGCATTTTGGATGTTTGGAAATTCGTAAACCGCCACAAACACGTGTAATAAAGTGCATATTTGTGTGTAATTATATTATTTATCTTACAATGGAAGAAAGAAGAACATAAAGGTTACCCCAATAACATCCAAATATTTAACTAATACACGGGTAAATGTTTCTCATCTTTCGCAAAAAAAACAATCGGCATTGATAAAGTTAAGCGAAACAACAACCTTGTTGGCAGAATATCGAGCGTGTAAATATGCCGCGGCATGATCGCCGCTCAATTTCGCGGCCGCTTATTCATCGGTGGAATTCGATTGGCCGCATTCACGTGTACGAAATTTTAATTAACGAACCTCCGACTCCCGTACACGTGCGCGCGCTGCAAAAACGCCCGAATAAAGTTACGATCGGTGAAAGACCATTAACCACGCAAAATGCCCGCCACGTTACGCTCTGTAAAAAACTACGCGTCTGTTGGTATACTTTTCTCCTCTCTTTCTCTCTCTCCATCCATTCGAGTCCATGAAGAAATTAACATAAAGTAATTATCGACTTCGAAGATATCCTATCAGATGATAAAGTGATAGTTATACTACAATAGCAAATAAAATAAAAATTTATACTACAGAAAATCAGCATGTTATCGCAAGAAATATATCGGCTGTAAATATTGGTGCATTGATACAGAGTGTACTTTACATTTCCATTTTAGTATCATAACGTTCAATGAATTGGAACAACAATTGCTCAAAGAAATCCGCATGCTATTTTATTTCTATCGCGAATACATAGCGAGTTAGCGTTCCATTCTGCTTTTTACAACTTTTTCTCATAACAATAAAAATTGTATTTATTGCAACCTATATTTTCTATAAAAAATATAGATTACAAAATTTATTAGTCTTTTCATCCTATACACATGCACATTTTTTAATGAAAGATATGCGAGTATAAATTACACACACAAATAATATACCACTTGTGTATGAGATATCACGAAAACGTACGATATATTTTCCTTTAACTAAACTCATCATGTATGTATATCTATTTTTCGCTAGACAGCCTCTTACGTGGCACACAATGCTTTCTTCAAGTCTGCCGTAATATATCCACAGCCGGTGGAAGAATAAGCCGTTAAAACGGACAATGGATCCTGCGTCCGGAACTCCACGTACGAAATCGTTGAGAATCAGGGCAAAGATGAGGCGTAGGTGGGCGGAAAACTTCGATCGCCACCGCTTGAAGGCTCGAATAAACCAGCGATTCGAATAAATCGCTTGCTCCGCAATTCTCTCGTCCTCCTCTTCGCCCCTCTTTCTCCGGTCACTATGAAATTTCAGGATCGGGGCTCTTCCGGCAGAAGCGCGCTCATACACCGAGGATCTGATATAGGGCGCACGGGAGGTAGCTCGGACAATGGCCAGGTTTGTTGGTAGCGTTGGCCGGCCGCCAGGTACATTGTCCGCGGATTGTACGTTTAGTACAATCGAACTTCACCCCCCATGTATGTACACCACATGCGTGCATATATTATACGCGGGAGCAATGATAGAGAGACCACTTGGCAAGCGTGCCCGGCTATCCCTTCGTAATAGAGAGGCAAAATTGTTTTCGCGGCTCCTATACCAACTGCGTTTTTACAGGAAAGATTTCCGACTCAAATCAATGTTCCTCGTTGATCGACGCGATGGTTGCACCGAAGAAAAGGCATATTCGTGTGAATCGCGCGATAAAATAGGGTAATCTTTCCCAATCCTCGGTTACTGCGGTAAGGGCAAACCTATATGTGATATGGATGTTTTTACGATATTGGAAAGAATATGTTACTATAATTTATCGCTCCATCATTATTTTGTATTGTTATTTTATATGTTATTTTAAATGTTATTATTTTATATGTTAAAAACGTTAAAATCATATTTAAAAAAGACCAATGCATTCCACTGGTTTCCTTTGCAGAAAATTTCGACAATAATAAATAATATGTAGATCCTGCCATTTCGATAAAATAAAATAATAAAACTTTGCCAAGAGCTGATTGTAATATATGTATTTCATAAAAACATAACTTAAAACATATTAATATCGTTTCATTAAGAAAAATTTCAATTGTGATAATCATGTACGCGATATTGCAACCGCGGGGAATGGTAATCATTTAAAGAATGCGCTATAAAGGACATCGTAATGTATGAGGATGCATTTGATAACAAGAACAATAGTTATTCTAATTATCTCTAAGATTCATTATGTAACTAACACGAGATGTGGTCTACACGAATTCGTATCCCATCGCGATGCTCCAGAGGCTCTCTCTCGCTCGCTCGTATTTCTAACAAACGGTAGCGACGGTCCGTTTGCAACTAAACAGAGGCTAATTTATGCGGTAATCAAGGGCCACCCGTCGGCCCTCCGTTTTCGTCCTTTGTAGGTATATGCCGCGTACTGCAGCCTGTATTTCTCGGGTTATACAACGGGTCCTTTCTCTCGACTCCTACCATCCCCGCTGTATTTTCCTCTCTCCATCTCTTTCTCTTTCTCTCTCCTCCTCCTCCTCCTCCTCCTCCTCCTCTCGCTCTTCCTTTCTCTTTCTCTCATCGTTTTGTCCTGCATCCTTGCCCGCCCCACGCAACACGACGTATCTCCACCCTTGCGCCACCCAGGCATGTTCTGGGTCTCGCGTCGCATTTCTACGAAGCAACACCCGCCGTGAGATCGGGGACACCTGCCCCTCCTGCTCTCCCGACTATCCGCACCAGAGCTCCGTGGGCATACTTATGAATACGATTACCGGGTGGCGTTTATACGAACGGCGGGCCGATCGTAAATTTCAGATTCCGCAGTTATATGGCCGCGCGCGCGAACGCCCCGGCGAAACGGCACGGAGACGATCCCGATGATCACGCTCGTAGGTGAAAACTTGGCCGCGTGAGCGGTCATCGGGTTTAGCGCCGTGGGAATTGCACCGTCTTCATCCGCCATCGATGCGCGAAGATGAACGAATTCTAACAGGGTAAGCGGTTACCACGCTCACATTTCAATTGCTGCCGGAACAGAGAGAATTTCTTGAGAAAATTTATTGATCACTAAAATGTCAGGAGAATTGATAATTCAGAGAACTGAAGGAAGAAAGATATAAATGTACGATTGTCTGAGAATTTCAAAATTAGATTCGTATTTTCATCGCTCATTTAATATGGCTAATTAAATTTTTACTGATATGCACATTTCTATATGGTATGGATATTAGGTAAACATAGATTTTATAGACGCGATAATAGATCTTATCGCTGTAAGGGTTTTCGAGTTGAGAAATATATCAAATTGTGGATATAATTACTACAAAATATTACAATCCAAATGCGTGAACTGGAATGAAATTATAAGAGAAAATAAATAGAAAAATAAAAAAAGAGGGAAGAGAGAAAAAGAGAGAAGCAAAATATATTATAATTAAATAAATAGAGAATTCCTCTATTTCTCTCTCTTTCAATGTAAGATCTGAAATCTAATTAGATTTAATTAAAACCGCTTAGATTCTTTCGCACCAAAGAGGATAATGAAAAAAAAAAAAGATTTCATTTCTTTTATTTTGTCCCAAAAGTCCCTAATAAAAATTAAGAATCTTCTTACAGCAATAATTCAATTTTGAGTTCACGAATATGGTAGATTACTTGGTCGTGCTTTAGCGGAGTTGAGCATTTCGGCGGACGAATAGACGTCCTCTTATATATTCTCTCCTAGTTGAGAGATCCGGTCCCTAGGCGCGCTCACCGCATACCACGATTAACTAACTGGCAGAGTAGCCGCTAATTGCAAGGCTCCTTAATAATTCGTGGCGCGTTCACCATCTCGGGGGAGCTCCACGCTCAGCGGCCGCGACGTGCAGCGATGGTGCAAGAAGGGAAAAAGGACGAGGATTCGGGTGGAAAATACGTGCTCTGTCACGACGAAATCTCGGAACGTCCGGAAGTTCATGGCTACCATCAATTACGAGGGTCCACGGAAGGCACTAATTCGTTGGAAAAGTCTAAAGCGCATCAAGCCGTTTCGCTCGCTTATAAAAAATATATAGAATGCAAAAATACAAGCATGAAATAATCACGCGCTCTCGCTGCTATGACGCGATAGTAGTTTCCGGCTGACTATACTTTATTTCCGCGGGAACACGGAGGTAAAACGTTTCAAAGCGACTTTCGCGAGCTTTATATATTCTCTTCTTACAACCTTGTTGTGCTCAAATGCGCTCTTAATCAACTTCGCGAACAAAGTCGGTCGCTTTCGGAGCGACGTGAATTTTCCGATTTCTCGTCGCTAAAGTTACCGTCAGCATAAACGTACGTCAAGAGAAACTCGACGAATACAAATCTCATTTACTATCGCTTTTAAAACCCACGCGGTCCATCTGACGAAGGGCGGCGAGATCGGTAGGTTCGAGAGCCTGCGGAAGGTGCCTTCGTGGGCTTAGCCTCAACTGAGGACGCGGTGGGGTCGTGCTATCAGCACACCTCGCAGTAATTACCCCATCTGTCTACGGTGGAGCTCGGGGTGTCGGACTCCGCACACGTACGAGAAGTACCTTACCCCGAATTCCCGCGTCTTCACTCACAACGTGCCAGGTAGCCCGAAAGCTGTCGCTGTCTAAGACAAATTTATTACGTACGTATCTTTGATAGAATTAACGAGCGTGTTCCCACATTTACGTGTACGGGTCGCGAATACCTGCCACGACATTTCAGTTCTTCGGAACGATGGGTCCTTTTGCAGAGAATTCTTGAAATCATCGCATGAGGATTAGACAAGATTTTGTTTTAGTATTTGATACATTTTCAGCGATTTGTCATAAATAAGATTTAATCTTGCAATCGGCTTTCTTAAGTATCGTGTATCGGAAAAGTAATTAAGATCTAAAAACGTATTGCTTCATTATTAATATGGCGAAAACCTACACGGAAAGAACGGTTTTGCTGAAATATTAAAAAATTTGGCCACTTACAGATCTGAAAAATAATTTTGTTGGATCATCAAAATAATTATGTATATACACTCCAACATAATGATAATGCTGCAAAAAGTTTTGATATTCTAGCAACTATTTTAGGCGTCCTACATAATTATTTTGATGATCCAACAAAATTATTTTTCAGATCTGTATCTGGCCAAATTTTTTAATATTTCAGCAAAACCGTTCTTTCCGTGTATGTATCGAATTTATCAAGCGCTGCTTTCTTTAGCATTCGCGCGCGCGAACAGTTGACAATCACATGATATTATCATATTTATATTACAATTTAAATCGAGAAGCGGCCAATGACGGTCATAGCGGATCTTAGTGCTAAAATAATATTTATGTGTGATTTTTATATACATTTTCTAATTCCATCGACTGCGCGCCGTTATTATCGGTCTTAAACGAGCTCTTGAACAGAACTAGAATAGTAATATCACAATATTAAATTGATCATCAATTTAATGATACTGATGCTTACAAGCATCTATATAAGATCCCCCCATCCCATCCCAAAAAACTGTAAAGCATTAATATTTATATTACATTGTTCAATCTCAGACGCCAAATTATCGATGATTGGAGAAGACGCTATGTAAGTACGGAAGTAAATAGATCAGTTTCGCAGCCGTACAAACAGTCGACATACCAAAGCAACACTTCGCAGGCCGTTCGCGCGCCACCTCGTCGCATACCAATGCACTCCGGCAGGCTCGGCAGCCGGACATACCGGAAGGCCGGATACCGGATCCGCAGACATCCGGGCAATGTCTATCTTTCCGGCGGACAGACCTCCGACAGACGAGCTGAAGCTCGCTCGTGGAATCCTGAACCTACATCGGTGCCGCTATATCTAGCAATCGGGTTGACATGTGTGCGCAAAATACGAGAGCAACTAGATAAATCTAGCAGCGCAAAATTGCAAGAGAATTTGATATAATAAACTGTATAAGTTTCTATTTTTCTACATCTAGAGGTTTTTAGTCTTATTTTTGAAGTCTAAAAGTTTCGTGATAAAATACTGCTTATTGATGATATTATGTACATACAATTAATAATTCCATTTATATTATAATTCTTTATAGCTCTTCATATACAACTTTTACATTTTTAATTGTAATTTAAATTACCACACATTTTATTAGAAATATAAAATTAAAATAAATCAAATCTTTTTTAATAGAATTGACAAAACTAATCTAAAACTATTTCAAGAGCGCGCCATATTTTCACTGCAGGATGTACGACTTCAGTAACATGCATTACATGAGAAAAGAAGTAAACGATGCTAAAATGTACCTTGATATTTTTTTCCGAATATCAAGTAATTAATTATAAAAACATGATTTACATAAAACCATCGCTTTACTCTCGAATATATCTCACTTCTTATGCAAATTCATCTTAACTTCACTCAAATGTTTCTCTCACAGATTCTCTCTACCTTGCTCTCAAATTTAATAAGAACCAATATGAACGATTTATATTATAGAGATGTCAAGTCTTATCCTCGCAATATCACCGTCAAATTGATCTGTCATTTTCCCTAAGCGGCTAATGCCTTCTTGTGACGTGTCTTCGTGCCAAAATGGGAAAGTCGAATCTCTCGGATTTTACGAAACATGGTCTGGCTGTTATCAACGAACAGCACGCATTCGACTGGGCTCACCTCGTCAAAAGGGATTCTCTTCCCCACATTGCGTACATCCCATGATCCAACACGTCTATCTCGAATTATCTCCAAATTCTCTCTTACAGAATTTGTCTATGTATTCATATCGTTGAATAACTATACCGCTACGCTTTCACTCAGAACTTGGAAAATAAAATTGTAAAATCGGTTTTTGTTCATATATAATTTCTTTTACTACTGATGAACAAAATAAAACTTTCCTTCGATATTATTAAAATTAAATTTTGCAATGGGTAAACGGAACATTGCTAGCACAACTACAGTAAAACTCCATATGTCCACTATTAATGATGTAAGCGAAAAGATACGTTTCTCGAATGCACGTATTACAGAGAAATTTGACCGCTAAATGCGCCCGTACCAGATGGCATTAATGTTCTTGTGTATATACAGCCACAATTTGACCACCGCTTTATTTTCATTCCGTTCAACCTTCTCTCCTACCTTCAATCACACAGTCAAACCGATCAAGCTCGTGTTTTAATCTAGAGTTTCTCGGCTGGAGGGGGCGACGAGGGAGGAACGAGTGAGGGAGCGATCGAACGAATGGCGCGGAATGTTTTAATCTAAGGTTCGATGTTATTCGGCAGGTTATCGAAAGCGAATGTCGGGAACAGCAGCCCCGACGGTTCACGGGTTTTCAAAGGTCGGAACTGCCGCGGGGACAGCTTCATCGTGCTGCGGTCGCAAAAAGCGTGTAAAACGAATCGCACCTCTATTTATAATTTGCAACATCTGACAGTCGATTCAAAAATATTTCATATTTGTTAAACTCGAAATAATTTGAAAAGGTAGTTTCAAGGTTATCATACACACTGAAAAAATAATTTTGTTGTCATAATCAAAATTTGGTAGACCTAACTAAATAATTTGGTTAATATAGGCTCAACCAAATGTTTAATTACTCCAACCAAAAAATTTGGTCCCTTCTATTTAGTTTCTGCAATAAAAATATTTTTCCTGCTTTAATATTTTCTTTTAGATATTTTTTCGTCTTAATTTTATAATTGTAATGTCAAAATAACATTTACATTCAAAATAATATTTACTCTTAGTGCCCAATTTTGGGGACTCTCCTTCCAAGAGTCATCATTAGAACATGAATGAAAAATCTCATAATGCTGTGTCTTTTGTGTTCCATCTCCTGTGGTTTTTTATTTACAAGAAATAGAACTCTGCCGCGTCCATCTGGCGGCGGTGCCGCGTACTGCTCGCGGCATCGCCGCCAGAGTGAGCAGCACGTTGTCTTTTCGCTTTGTCGAATTTTGTGCTGTCTAGGTATAATACTTATTATAAATTAATACAATTAGAATAATTACAAATTTTTTGCAAAATTCATTTACTTGATAATACAAATAATTCTATTAATAACAAATTTTAAATTAATATGTTAATAAAACCAAAAAATGAAGCAAATAATTTGGTTGTGCTAATTTAAACGAATTTGTGAATTTTGCTCTGTCTATAATAAATTTGGTTGGCGCAAGTAAAATATTTTGTATTGTCAATTATAATGTGTAAATATTTTGGTTGCAGTTAAGAAAATAATTTTTTCAGTGCAGTTGATCCATGCGCTAATTGCGTATTTATCACAAAAGGAAAAAGTTTTACCACAAAGGATGAAATAGAATGTATCTAAACTTGTTTAACACAATTTAATTCTATTTAGCTAAAAGCGTCCCCGCAGAGTAAGAAAAAGTATCTAAACTGATTTATAATTTTAAATATTAATTCCAAACTTAATTTTCATAGAAAGATGTTTAGGAGGTGAAATAATCTTACTTCAAGTAGTATAATCTTACTTCTTGAAACTTCAATATTATTTTTCAAACTGTCCGAGGAAGATATCTGAACGGAGGATCTCATTACGGCTTATATAAAAAATGTAAAGGTATTTTGTGGGGGTCTATGTTACCGTAAGGGATTTTCCGATTTGGTGACGATGCCCGATTCGCGTGGAAATTCTCAAAGGGCGATAATATCTGCTGCGAGCTCTATTAGGTCAGATTGAGGGGTGGAAGCACGCGGAGCACGTAGCAAGTAAGTACAGCAGAGCCCGTGATACTATCTCGCCCAACGACGCGATAAAAAACGTTCGCGATAAAAATCTAATGTTATGAGCGATTGTATTTCTTGTGTTCCCTCGGAAGGAGGAGGAGGATGTTCTGGCAGAGAGCTCGAATAACGAAAACGTTTGGATTCGACTGCACGTGTGTGGTATGGAAAGCACAATCCGCATTGGCGGTAAAGCACCCCGTCCGTAGGAAAGAGTTATCCGTATCCGATAAGGTCGAAAAAAAAGTTACGACGCGCGGAAACCGCGCCATAAATAATCGCAAATTTTTGCACGGATGCCGCCGTCGTCGTTGCCGCCGCCATTGCCGTGCCGTAACCGTGAAATATGTTTGAAATTTTAATACGCTTCGGGGATTGGAAAGGGCGCACGCTCGCGCGATACGGAGGTAAATTTTTTAATCTGCAGGTCGACGTATTCCGGCGGTTTATCGGATGCGCCAGACGGAAATATCAGGCGGCTTTTGCGCTCGCTCGCTCGCTCGCTCATTCGCTCGCGTTCGAAGCGTTTTTCGGTAGGTCGATGCTGCTCCTAGGAGAAAAGAGCGGCTTTATCGGGCACACATGCTCATGGTCTATGAAGTCGGACGAGAAGCACGCGAAGCTCGCCGTAAATAACCGCGCGCGTTCCGTCGTCGCCGGTCCGACGACTCCGCACGGTCGCGTAGTCGAGCTTGCAATCGAGTTTTCGGCCGCGCGTGTTTCGCATCTGTGCTTTCGCCGATACGCACACGCGTAACATGCACCATGTACACGTACATGCACGACGCATCGATAAATCATGACGGCAAAGGTAGAGATACGTCAACATTTGCGCTGTCCATTTTTGATAAATCCTCGTAGCTCGCGGGAGCGTGACCGTAAGAAATTCTAAGGATAACATGGTGGAAAGACAAGGAAAGCATGCGGTATTGAGAGTCAGGAAAATGTCGGAAGCGTACCGCATTTGCCGTAACATTGTAATTTTAAGTGATTCCTCTTTGAAATATGACATCGGTTTTCTTTATGAAAAAATACACGGCATATATATATATATATATATATATATATATAATAAAATATATATATAATATATATATATGGGCATGTCATTGAACGTTCTCTTTACTCTATATGCCTCGTTATTATTTCATCGATTTGGTAAACAACAGGCACAAATGTTTGCTAGAAAGCTTATGCAAATTTAATCGGCCGATTGGCGATGTCGCTCTGTTACTGACGCACACCGTCCTGAATTACTTTGATACACGCCTCGCGACACAACATGAAATTACAATGGAACAATAGACTATCGATCGTTCGTATCACATTATTTCCCGGTAAATAACTTTCTCCTACTGTCCCGGTTACGTCAAGTGCGAAGCATTCGCGAGGGGGGAAACGTTCAAAAGAACAGGATATCGATTCTTTTACTTGACGGTTGACGAGAATAAGTATTGAGATGTGATATGATATTTTTTTAATCTTTGAATATGCTGACGTACTAAATTTAATATCTCGTTCTAACAATAAGCTATACTTGAAAAAAAATTCTTGGTAAACTTGTGAGATGCATTTAGTAATACTTTCTTTTGAGAAGTATTTGATTATTATTACTGATTATAATAATATAACAAAACATTTTGTAATAATTATAAACATTTGTAATAATTATAAAAGAGCAAATTTTATTTAGTTGAGCCAACTAAATTATGTAATACTTATTATACGTTTAGTTGAAACTATTTCACCAAGCCGCTTGGTAAAATAGTTTCAACTAAACGTATAATAAGTATTACATAATTTAGTTGGCTCAACTAAATAAAATTTGCTCTTTTATAATTATTACAAATGTCTAGTTGAAACTATTTCACCAAGCCGCTTGGTAAAATAGTTTCAACTAAACGTATAATAAGTATTACATAATTTAGTTGGCTCAACTAAATAAAATTTGCTCTTTTATAATTATTACAAATGTTTATAATTATTACAAAATGTTTTGTTACTATTATTATAATCGGTAATAATTATCAAATACTTCAAAAGAAAGTATTACTAAATGCATCTCACAAGTTTACCAAGAATTTTTTTTCAGTGTATGCATCCTAATCAGTTATCTTTCTCTCTCTTTTTCATATCATATAATAAATGTTATATATAAAAATAAGAAAGATATATTTTTAAAAATGTTAATGTCTTATTTTTCACAAATTAGTTTAGTAAAAGTGATACAAAATATGATGGCACTCACGATTCTGTTTTCTTGAAAAAAAGCCATATTTATCATATAAAGATTATTTTATATAGTATACTATTTGTGAGAAAATTAGCGTTATATAAAATTATTTTAATAATCCTAGTGATAATATTACGTACAAAAGAAGTTTCTGTTTTAAACTGTTTGGGAATTTAAATTAAAAGGATATATTATTTTGATTCAGCGAACTACTCAGCTAACCAACTGGTGTTGTACACATATTTGACGCTTGACAGTTTCTTTTCGTCTAAAAATAAAGAATATTTTAATCTGATCCTGCATAAATCTAATCTTGGTTTTAAAAGAGGCTTTTATACGGAATGTGTAAAATTAATTTTACCGTAAGTTTTACTATGAGTTTAAAATCGCGTAATACTGGTTTCCAGTGCAGTTGCTGGAAAGTTAAAATTGAAATATCAACGTCCTTACAGCACTATAAATTATCGCACATTAAATTCTGAAAACAATGTATTATTTATAAAAAAATATTGGTTTCTTTTAAAGTATTAAATATACATTCTTAAATGCCACTAACATTAATTTGTTGAGAGGGAGAGAGAGGAGAGAAAGAGAGAGAATATATAGGATATGTAATAAAGTAAATATGTAAAAGTAAAGTAAGTATGTAAAAGTAAAGTAAGTATGTAAAAGTATTTCTTAAACGTCCCCTTAGGGCAGAAATGAAACGACTAAAGTTACTTCCTCGAGCGTTGCTATATTAATCGCAAGTCCAATTAACTGGGAATCTTGTAATACATGCGCGCGTCTAACACGAGATAGTCATAAATCACGAAGGAATCGTCGCAGGCGAAGAGACGCATCTGCGCTATGTTGCTTAATGATATTTTGCACCTCTAAGCTCTGATATGCACAAAAATAATAAAAAAGAAAGTAATTAGCGACGTAGAAGATATATATGCTTGGACAAGCTCAAAATTGGTCTTTCCTTAGTATAAATTTAATTGAAGTTTATTATATTTGTCGGAATAGTATTATTTCTTACTTTAGCATTCGAGATATTGTAATAATTAAACATTAAATATTGTAATAATTAAAAGACCGTAATAATTTTCCGCGCGTTCTAAAGTAAAGTTCAAAAAGTCTCTTGTGTAAAAGTTCATCTGAAATGAGATACAAAAGAAACTTTTCATTACGTATTTAGTTTCTCGGTGCTCTATTCTGCAATACGTTTTCATTTTAGATGGATGATCCGTTCCAACTGGAGCGCGGTTTTAATTCCTGGAAGAACAGGTTGACTCTGAATTCATCCAGGGGTACATCTCGAACTGCCGGTCCTCATCCTTTCTAGGTCATCCTTTATGCGCATCGCTTGGTCGCCCGATTTCACGAACAATGAACCGAGATGTTTGCAATTCGACATGCAACGTGAGAAATACGCGTTGAGCTTCGACCGTTACTCGCGCTTCCAATTATTCAGCAAGCTTCGTAATGCGTACGCGATTGTTGGGTAAGTAATGGCATATTGCGCGAAAACATAAATCGCATGTATATCCGAAATAGCGGGGCCACAAATCATCGCATAAATACGGTGATAGTTTTAGAACTTGCTAATGCTTTGCACCGTACATACATGATGATTTTGATTAGGTATTATCTATCTATCAACTTCGTTTAGTTAATAACAGATTGTAAGAGTTCTACAAAATAACGAAATTTTTGTCATGTTATTTTCTTGAAACAAGGCTACAGAAAGTTCGTTATATATTTTTATTGTTTAAAAACAAAATTGGTACAGAAACTTTTGGTCGATATATACTTTCATATACAGGATATATATTATATTTCAATTACCGCAAAATTTTTACTATTATAGATTCATTAATAATAAATTTGATATTTAATAGATAATTCTTCCTTAAAAATATAACTTCGCGCTTTTTTGACAATTCTTTATTGTTTAATATCAAAAATTCTAATAACATCAAGGCTCAAATTATATTTGGCACAAGGATCTTTTACGTCGTTTAACTTTTTCTAGACAAAATTGAAATGGCTAAAATTTCTCGCGACAAGCTGCGAGAGCGTGCGCGCGCCTGCAGATAATAATCGTATAGCGCAGAATAATAGCACCTGATTCGAGAATTACGCGCATCGTATGCCTCTAATCCGAAAGAGATTTAACGGCGAGCGGAGCAATGCCGCCGCGTTGTGCCGCCACCACCTGTGGGAACTGGCGGGATTTCGCGCGCACCAGAATTACGTATTTACGGGACGAAAGTCGGAGGGTTCGGATAATGTCGTTTAATCCCAGAGTCCCAGGATACGAAGGAGAGAACACCCCTGCGGTGCGATCCCGTTTCGCGGGGTCGTCGGCGCGGCGGTTCCGCACGGGCAATTGGATCCCGTTGCCCCGAGGGTCGTGGACGAGCGCTTTCGGGCCCGCGCGAAACGCCCTTTCAAGGGCTGTCGAAAAATATTGATAACGCGCCGCGGTGCAAAGGAGATTCCCATTTTACATATGGATTTCCGAAGGGATTGAATTACACGTCGTATGAAGTTACGAAACGAGAGCGGCGGTTTCGAGTAAGATCAAAGACGCTCGATGGTTCACAGCGAAGGTGTTACGCGAATAATGCACCGTTCAAAGAAATTGTCGTGGGTTATGTATTTTTCTTTGTGTTTTGGGATGATAGCGTTGGTTTGTGATAATGGAAAACGACAATATGGTTTCTATCGACATGGAAAAATAACGGCTTTTAAGAAACGTTTCCGGCGAAAGAAAGGGCTCGTTAAAAAAATTTATTTTAGAAAGAAAAACATAGTACAACTTTATCTAAGTAATAAAATACTGTTATTAAAACATGAGTAATTTTTAAGTTAATTACAATTCTTACTGTGTATGGTGAAGATAAAGTGTAAAGTTCTTATTGAGAAATTAATTATGTGATATTAATGATGTTAGAATTATCTATTTCTCTGTTTTCTTGCAATAATCAATTCAATAAGAGATAAACTACACGGAAAGAACGGTTTTGCTGAAATATTAAAAAATTTGGCCAGCTACAGATCTGAAAAATAATTTTGTTGGATCATCAAAATAATTATGTAGGACGCCTAAAATAGTTGCTAGAATATCAAAACTTTTTGCAGCATTATCATTATGTTGGAGTGTCCTACATAATTATTTTGATGATCCAACAAAATTATTTTTCAGATCTGTATCTGGCCAAATTTTTTAATATTTCAGCAAAACCGTTCTTTCCGTGTAATTATAATAAAGTGACAAGGCAAAGAATATATTTCTTCCATTCACGTACTTGATGTAGTGGTAAAGTAGCACCTGTATCAGGTAAGGAATTTTTGTTCCGCGCATATCAGCATATTTTGTGGCACATAAGATGCCAGATAAGATGGAGTTCAGCGCAAAATTGGAATTCATTGCTGTCCCCGAAGGTGTCTTTATGTTCTGAAACGCGACATGACAAAAATGTCCTCCGGAGTTCGAAATCCGACGGGGCGCAAGAGGCAACGTTAGCGTTACAACTTCAGACGTGAAGAGCATTAAGAGTATGCAGAATCGCAGCCATGCTAACTTTCAAAAGGAAACTTCAGAACACCGATTTTCTCCGTCCGAGCAATATCAAATGATTCCGCACTCGCCGTTATTTAACGAGTGGTAGTTGCGCTATCTTTGAAGTAAAATTTCGTTGCATTTTGTAGTTGATAAAGCAGTGCCAATGAAAGTGTGCCAATGGGACATTTGAATGAGGGGCACTGAATCTTTCAGAATAATTTAATTATTGTATCGCAACTATCAGGCTTCGAATATACAAATATTAATTGTGTTAATACAAATCATACAACGTTTTGATATCATATACTAATGGATAATATTATATTACTTAGTATAATTAATATGAATAAATTTTATAATAAAAAAATGGTAATGTGTTATATATTGGCTTCGTAAATTTAATAATTAAACAAGAAAAGCTCTGTAATTTTTATAAAAGCATCCCTTGATAAAACTTTTAAAACAAAACTAACAAAAGTAAAATTTTACTAAATTTTTTTCGTTTTAAGCATCGTCAGAGCACTTTTACGAAATAAAAGTGCTCATATCCCAGCTAGACTATCGTAGCGATATCGACAACGAACCGCGTGAGGACATATAAAACCATTTGGTATCCAGTTCAGCCAGAATCAAATGGTTACTGTTATTCTCTCTTTCCGTATGATCCGGAATTCGTATGGAATTAACGTTATTACGGGATGCCATTGCGGCCACTCGAAATAGTGGTATCGCCGTTTATTACAACACGTCGAGCGTTCATTGCGAACATAAATTTCGACAGACACATCTCGCTGACGTTACACTGCATTGAGACACAATGGAGGTCTCGATTGATATCGAATCGCTCCAATAAATTTTGGCGTACGGCACGCTATTCTCAATGTTGTCATACGCGGATAAGCGCGATTCATGTCGAGGCGATTTGCCTCAAATGAGCATATCAATAATACAGATAAAAATTTTAATAACTATGCTATTTTCAAAACTGACTAAAATTTCAATATAACATTAATTAGATGTTATTTTAAAGATTGTTATTTTAAAGAAAGAAACAGAATATAGAATTCACTTCTGCTCTTATATATTTAAACGAAAAAGCACTTTTTAATTCACTTTTTGAAAAATTATACATAACACGACTAGACAAAAGCAATTCAATTTGAATCACTTGCATCTCAATAATTGAATACTAAAGAATATTACAAAAGAACAGAAATGGAAATAGATGTTGGTTAATTATTAATTTAATGTAAACTTTTTAAACGGTTCTTTTAATAAAAAATCGCACAAAGGCAAGTCAAGTAATACTAAGTTGCGCCTACTGTAACGAGCTATTTTAGCGGCATTTTTCGAAGCACTCCGACAAAGTAAATCCAGTACAATGTGACAAAGACGCTCGGGAGGTAAAAGGATTTCGGTTAAATCCGTATTCGCCGGGGACCATGTGAAAGCTCAAAAGTAAATATTTCTCGACGCGTGGATTTCGGGCCACGCCGTAAAGGCCTTGAATTTTATAGCGTAGGGATCTTCTTACGAGCGTTTAGAGCAAAACGATAAAGGCGTATGATTTGACGTGAGCGAAGCAACGTACATCAAAGAAGATTGGCATAACATTTCGGTGACAAAATTCTGCACATGAGAAAAAATTGCCAAGGATACGACAATATTCGTTTCTATCACAATTACAAAAATTTGAGGCTCTATTTGATGCATCTTAAACTATCTTGAAAAAAAAAAGAATTCTTGTTATCCGTTAAAGAAATTGCTTTAATTTGAATTAATATATGTGCATATGTGACATAAAGAAGCTGTTATAATTATGTACTGCTCTAATATTATGTTATATTACTCTGCACTTGAGTATATTACGTTTAATATCTAACATTCTAATCGCTAACTTTGCTTATTAAATACTGGAGTTCTAAAAGATCGCTTCTAAATACTCCAGTTTTAAAACTTTACGTTCTGTTGTGCATTTTGAGATTTAACAGTATAGCTTTTACGAATTAACAAGTCTAGAATTCAAAGTGAGCATAAAAGTAACTTTAATTTCCATAATCACTAACACATATCCTACCAATTAATCATATTTACATGGTCAACAGTAATATATTAGATAACCAAAAGAGTAAATATATTAATAATTGCGACAATATTATTATTGGTAATAGGAACCATCGATATCACAATTAATATGTAAGCGCTTGGAGAACAATCAAAATTGCCATGTTAAATGCTATATGTACGCATGTTATTTTACATATTGACGTAAAGCATGTTTCTCCGAAAGAGAGTCGGACCGCTTTTGCAAGTAACGAACGTGCCGCGCGTGAAAACATGCGTGACGATAAAATCTACCATCTCGTATCAGCGCGTTCAATCGTGCACTCCCTCGCACTTGTGTGCCCCGAAATTGGTGGCTGTCAGGGAAAAGGGCTACACAACGCACATCGGGACCCTCGTGGCAGAGGAGGAACGAGAGAGAAGAGAAAGGTCGACAGGGACAAAGCTGACGCCATTATTACTATTTTTTTTACACGTCCCGTATTCCCAGCTGGAAATTACACGGACCCCGTCGACGAGGCGCCGCGTCGTGTCATTCCCTTAACGCGGAGCGGCTTTCGTTTACGAATCGTGCGCCATTCCCATTCCGTTCCGCGCCATAGCGCGAGTGAAATTCCGCCGCGATTTTGGACGACTGACGAAAATTATACCTTCGACGATTAAGTCTCGACAGACACGTTAGGCACTCGATTTCTGGTATTTGCGAAGGCGGGAAGAAGCCAAATGGAACACGGGGTGCGAGGGGTTGAAATACCGAGTGATTACTCTCGCGGGGTGAAGGTTAATGATACCGACACGTGCGACGACAAGTAGTATTAGTCTCAGAAAATTTATCCCGAAAATTATCTCTGCTTTAGTTTTACGTGAACAAGACACGAATAACTGAATAATTTCGCCATTCTTGATCACCCGCGCTATTAATTTAAAAAAAAATAACGATATGATTATAATAGAAGAGAAATAATATATTTTAACTTGACAGGTGCTGCTGTTCTTTTATTAAAAATTCTTTTAATGTTTCATAAGAGTTCAATGTAAAATGACATAAGTTTATTATCATAAAATTATGAATTACATTATAATCATCAATGTGACTTCCAGTATTTATCTCATACACTGAGAGAAAAATTTACTAAATTTCAATAAATGTTTTCTCCAATAGTCCTAATGAAGTATTCTTTTGAATTCAGTAAATATTTTATTAGGTTTAGAAAATTTGTTTTCAATTGAATGAATATTTTTTTTATTCGAAAAATATTAACTGAATTCAAAAAAATACTTTATAGGGACTATTGGAGAAAACATTTATTGAAATTTAGTAAATTTTTCTCTCAGTGTACAGCATATTATCGTCATTTTGTATAAAAAGCTCATTCTATCCACTACATACACTGTCAGGCAGTAAATTTTCTGTTGCTGCGGAGCGTTGTAAGTTACAGGGGCGCGAGGGCTAACGTTGCGAATAAATCACGACAGAGGTTCGATGAAGGTCGGGATTGTCAGGGTGAGGTAATATCTTCGCAGGCCAAACTGTGGAACCAAACATCTCGGACGGTTGCGCCAACTCGTTAGTTCGCGCTCGGATAACGCATAGCGAGCCCTCGATAAGAGTGGTGAGGTCGCCGGCCGAGGTTATCTCGGTGCAGTAAACTCGGGTGGAACAACATCGGGGAGCGACGAGAAGCGTAACGGACGGGGCAGGGAGGAAGCGAAATAAAGGACGGGGCTAGGGAAGAGTCATGGAAGATCCCCGTTACCTTAGCGTCGGGGTGCGATTGTTTGCGCCACCAAAGTCGGGCGCCCTTGCCGCGACGCCGGAACGGAATATCCGGCCCGATCGATTTATTGATATCGATGTTTGCCGTTCGGCCTGCCAATGTACAGAGAACAGGTGACAGACCGACACTCGGCATCGTCAGATAAGATTCGCGGTCCGTGCTAACGTTTACACTCGACGTATCCTATATAGCGCATATCGATAACATCCTAGCACAAAATCTTCTTGCTATCTTGCAACAACATTACAACGTCGCAAATTAGAATGCAATGTAAACGAAATCGTTGGAATTGCAATAAGACGTTAGTAACATTGCAGCAACATTTTGGAAACATTGAAAAAATTTATGTTAAATTAAATGAAAAAAATTTTGGTCTACTAATTAAATGAAAAGAAACGCTTCTTAATCTCTTGCCTTACAATAACGAGTGACATGCTACAGATTCGTGCTACAGATTACAGGCCAAAACTGAAAAACAGTGTGGCACGTTGTAAAACAATGACATATAAATTATATAACCAACTTCGACGCGTGTAACGATGTGAAAAATCGTAAGGCAAGGGGTTAAATATTATAAAAAAATTTAATCATTTAATATAATTGCATCGGGCAGTTATACTATACAAATTTCACAAAAATGTATCAAATCATTTTCATTGCAAAGATCTAATATTAAGAGTCGCTCTGAAGAGTAAAAAAATCTTGATAAAAATTAATACAATTTATAATTTTCGTTTGTTTACAAGCTATTCTTAGTTTTAATGGACAAATATTGAAAGACTATGGAAATAATCCATAAAAAGAAAAAAAATTGATTTAATTATAAGTTTGCAATTGCTTTGTGTTCGACAATGGTATTAACATTCATGTACAATTCTTAATGTTGAAAAATCTTTTCAAAACCAGGATAACACAATTACGAAGAGTAAAAAAATTGCATGACATAACATCATTATATTTCGAAAATAAAATAATTGTGAATCTATGTTTATATATAAAATATTCTTCAGATACCAATAGAATATTATTATTGGTTTAATAATATTGAACAAAAGTAAGAATATTACAATATTATGTAATATCCTATTATTCTGAATGTCAAATCATTCAGAACAAATATCTATATAGTGTTCTCTCTAATAAAAAAGAACCATTTTATAAATACATAATAATTAAAAGTCGATATGTGAAACTGTCATGTCCTTATTTTGTAAAATTATGATCAAATGTTACTCTGTACACGTAAGAGAATCTAAAACAAAGATAGCGAACATTAATACGTTCCAAAGGTCATTCATTTATGATCGGTAATTCATCAAACTATCTTCGTCTATTTTATATATGTTCATAACTCCATATATAAAATGTTAAAGGGTTAAGTAGAATAAAAATTATGAAAATTCTTGCCACTCTATCGAATGAAACGTAGGGACATTTAGGAGCAATTTTATGGGCGGTTACATATCTTTTAGATTTATTGCGAGTAAGAGCACATTTACGTCGTGGGATGGTCATGAATGCAGATAATATAAGCGACGTAAGTTTAACTTTTGCTGTATAATTCTCTCTCTCTCTCTCTCTCTCTCTCTCTCTCTCTCTCTCTCTCTCTCTCTCTCTCTCTCTCTCTCTCTCTCTCTCTCTCTCTCTCTACAATTTTATATGACACAGAAACGCGAGTTGTTCATTAACCGTGTTCACGCGCATCGCCTGGACACAGCGATATCTGTAAGAAAATATAGATCGAGTTAAAATGGCATATTTGCACGCGATGCTAATTTTATATGTACCTATTTAACTTCCCAATAAGAGGCATTTCCCTACTTGTTTTGTGACCTAAAATTATATCAATTTATGGAGATATAATGATAAAATTATATTATTGTGTTTTATTATCCATATTTAATGGCCGATCTCAAAATAGGAGATTTATTTTAACAATTTGAATGAGAGTAATTCAACAAAAAGTAGTGAGAATTAAGAAATGAAAAAATTCAAAAAAATATTGGAATCTGTCGAATATTAAAAAAAAGTGTGCAAGTAGAAACTTGCACATTGCTTCCTCATTTTAGTTGGTTCACAAAGCTTTCTCTATGAGGAAGTTTTTTTATTTCTTGTTTCTTTTAGTTTGGCTTCCTCATAGAGGAAGCTTTGTGAACCAACTAAAATGAGGAA